>JAODLL010020120.1:0-26172 GCA_026546735.1 Forbesichthys agassizii | reverse complement strand
ATGCATATATATATATATATATATATATATATATAGGTTTTAGACCTCCAAAACATAGGTTTTTCCTCATCATGAACAATGTAACCGTTGAAAATGTTGAACTTCCGTTGGCATAAATCTGTTATTTCCATGGCTCTGGATGCAAGTTGTAACCATTAGAGTTGCTATGGCATTACTAGGTGAGTCCCAACAGGAGTTTAATAATTATACCTCCATACAGTATACTGTATCTCCCAACCATAGAACACCTTCCCCCCAAAAAGACTGGAAAACATGTCTTAGCAATTATCCGATTGCCCATAATAGGCAGAATACAGAATAGTAAGAGCAGAGGTATGACAGTAATGGAGTTAATAATAGAGGTTGAGTTGGTAATAGAGTGGTAGGAGCCAGAGGAACTATGGGGACAGTAGCAGCAGTAAGTGGCAGTAAAACGAGAAGTAGCTGGACGACAAGCTTGTTAAGGCACCCCGTGATGTCACACCTCATTCTAGCATATGCTGCTCTTCATTTCTACGAGACAGAAATTCGAGAAAAACTATTTTAAAATCTATATCAATCTAAATCAATACAAAAGAAGATCAGCAAATCACTGCTTTGGATATATCATAACAAGCTTGATGTATTTAGTTGATCAAAAGGTGTTTAAAATACATAAAGGTATTCCAAGAAAGAACGTCGTGCTTTTGCATGAACACAAGCACATTAATTCCATCTTTCATACACCAGCGAATACAGCATAAAGCCAGATGACAACAATGGCAGTGTTACATGTGAGAATTGTCATGCATTCATTAAGATTAGGCGGCATTAATTATAGCTGTGAAGATTTAGAGAAGAACGAGTCATTCTGTGTCTCTCTATATTTGTTTTTATGCCCGAGAGGTTTTCTTCACACATATTATACATCTACTTTTTGTGCACTGTATAGATATTATGGGTACTGTATAGAGGGATTGTTATGTGTGTGTTATAAGAAGGGAGGGTTGGACTTTATTGACCTATGGCGCATTTGAAAAGAGCATATCATCAAGGGAGAAAAAAAAAAACTTGTTAATAAAGTATGTCCTGCAGTTTTCCTGCAACAGCTGTTGAGACCATATTTATTCTCACATGTTATAATGTACTGTAGGCTCTTTGAAACCCAAACACTGTGTCTCTTAAATAGCAGATTGTCAGATCACCCTTGGTACCTTCCATCAACTGAAAAAGGTATTTGTTCCTTTTGCAATAATAATATTGATGATATAAATGTGTGCAAATGTATGCAATAAAAAGTGAGACTTCAACATCTCCTAGTGTGTCAGAGAGGATTATCATGGTGGCTAGTATTGAAGTAAGTGTCTCATTTTAATTGCAATGTTTTTTTATTTTTTTTACATGGCTTCTTATTACACTTCTTCTTGAATAGAACCTCTGCGGGCCAGAAACTGCCTTTTCAGAAAACGGTTCCATCTGGGCATAAGGATTACATTATTTTTATCATGTCAGGGATTAAGGATTTGTCTCAGTCAGTAAGTGCTGAACTGTGAAACACACGCAAATGACAACACAAAACGCCAAAGTCGATTGTCTCTGCCCACTAAAACACAAACAATAATAATGGGGGGAAAAAATTAAAAAATATATCAAAAGGGCTGCATCTTCTCAACAAAGGCAACGTATTGTCTTAAATTATGTGTCATGTTTGACTTAAAAAATAGTGAGTAATGACCTTGAGAGTAGCACATTTCCATTGGCCCACACAAATTAAAGCAACATCTGCATTACGACTTCACCAACCTTTAATTCAAGTTCTTGAGCATGCGCATCAAATTGGCAGCAGGCATTAGCTCAGTAAGTACGGAGAAAGTATAAATATGGGTGTTTGGCTTTTCTAGACTCGAGGCTGTTTACAGTGTTCATAAGGTTTGGTTAGGAGTAAACACTACATGCAGACCAGTGAAGTGCAATTTGGTACACAAAAAAAAAGGTATCTGTGGAGTGTGTTGCTGTCATTTATCGCTATTTTACATTGGACTGGCTATCTTTTGTTGTTTGTGACCAAATTATTTGAATGTGTTTTACAGTATGTAACGTGTACTGTAAATATTAGGACAGAGATAGGAGGTTGACAATTTACACTTTAGAGAGTTTTTAAAATATAAACACCTAAAATACAAGTAAAAGTGTTCATAGGAAGAGTGGTGCTATCATCGCTAGGCTTCAATCCAGAGCAAACATACAGTCAAACTGACAAACGTAGTGGCCCCAGAAGCCACAGTTAACCTTTTGGGTGCTGATTTCATAATATGCTCCCCTGTGTCATAACTGATAACGCTTTCCTTTGCCTCTATAAAGCTTTCTCCAAAGACGCTGGTAATTCGGAGTGAGACACAAATATCCTCCTCAATTCCATGGTCATAACCCCTGTCTCTGCCATCGGTCGCTTTAATAGGTGTTTAGAGAGCCACTGTGTGTGCACAGGAGAACTGGCACCATTTGATTGCCTTTAGAGAGGCGAATTGTCACAGCAAATAAGAGGACAGGCGACAAACATTTAGCAGCGGAGGATTTAGTGCGGTCTTCAGTGATTAGAATTCAGTTAGTGCCTTGAGTGCAGGGGCTTAAAGATGGAAAGTAATGGTTGAAATAATTTTTGCAGTTAGACACAGTGGATTGTCAGAGGGTTTTTCCATCTGAACTCTTCATATGCTTTTGGAGTTTCAAACCATGGTTCGTGTAATATTTGTTACGTGTGACGTTGCTTGCATTTTCTTTGATCCAGTCAAGTATTAATTATTTATTTCTTCTTTGTAATCAATCACATCACACAAAGACACCAGGAATAGAAGCAACAATATAGGAAAGACCCAAAATAATGGAAAAGGGAAACTGACACAGCTGGTTTGATTGGGCGTCCGACATTAATCGCCCACGGTTTTGGCATCAGCGCTGAAGGAGCAGCCATACACCTGTTAACTGTACTCATACAAGTGAGCCTGATTGGAGCTTTCCAGATTCATTCCCAATCAAATAGTGAATCACGCTCAGAAAGATAAAAAGCCCGCTGGCACTTTTTTCGAAACGGCGTCTAACGAGGAAAGGCTACCGGCTACTTCAGGACTCAAGTCAGGACAAATGAAGGGGTCTTTTCCCCCAGGATGATTGTGGGGCACAAGGCTGGCTGTCTCCGAAGATAAATGCATCTAGTCTTCTGAAACGACATTAGCCATGCATAGTTTAATCCTAAACACCATTACAACATAAAAACATGGGTGTAAAAAGGTTGCTGTCGAGCTCCTTCAGTGAGAGGAGAACAGTCTGCTCATCACAACATTGTGACTGCACTGTAATTTGACAGTTGATGATTAGCATATACATTTGCCAATTTACCTTCCAAATAGTGCTTCGCTCTTTTGTTCGTGAACTGAATTGAAATTCACCGGGAAGGGGTGGGGGGGGTTTGCTCACTGCCAATGAAAGGCAGTGTTTCAGAACATACCAGGCAACCGCTCATGGAATTGAAAAAACTGTAAAACCGAAGGGGAGTAAAGGGAAATCATGCACTGAATTTGCTAATACCTCACACATGCACTGGGTACGTTGACTCAATAGAACGGGATTTATTTTCATTTTTAAAAATGAAGTTTTGCCTGACTGTGAAAAGCAGTCAATAACGATGTGCGGCTAATGTAATTTGGAATACACTTAATGCGCTGCTTACCCGACTAGAAAGAACTGCAGTAATAAATTGGCTGACTGTTTCTGATAAGCATTAACGGCAATGCAGCATTTGAATGAGGGTATTAATGCTTGCTTAAAATAAAAATAATCAAGTGACAATGACCCAATGACACATTTTGTGTTGCATATTGTTCTTCAGAGGGACGTCTGCCAAGGGAAGCAAATGATGACTGTATTGACCTCTAAAGACCATCAGCAATGTGGAATTGTATGTCATTAGAACTGGCTGAACACTATAATTGTGAACCAGAACAATAGCTCATTCTCATTTCATGATAATTGTATCTTTACATAATTCAAGTACACATTGCAGACATATGCACATAAGTACACACATATTGTACACGTGCGCACACACACACACACACTCCCAACTGCTCCCAAACACACACACACACTCCAAAACACACATACACACACACACACACACACACAAGCACACACACAACCAAAGTCCTCACAAAGTAGATGAGCTCCGTAGTGTGCCGAATGGAAAGATTGTGCAAAGCCCAGTTCTTCTCTGCCTCACAGGCTACATCAGCAGGCAGTGCACCCGCCCGCCGTCCCAGGGTACTGCGTGTAACACTTGGCTCGCTCCCTAGCCAGCGCCTGGATCAGAGACGCCCGGCGCTATCATCCACGCCCTGGCAGCAAGACGGCCTGGCTTAGAATGACAAATTGGTTCGAGGGAGTGACGAGCGCAGGGCCAAGAAATAACACTTTGAAGAGAGGAGCGCGGTCCGCGGGTTGTGACAAGCGCGCCACATTATACGGTCAAGTGTACAAGTCTGACAGCCGCCACGCGGATTGATCTGGATGCCAAAGACACTCTTGACGAGGCGAGGCGCTCTCGTCAAGACAATGCCAGAGCGTTTTATCTTAGAAAGTCACCCAAAATATTACTGGATTAGAGGGCTTTCCGGCAAACAGTCTCTTGTCTCGTGGCCTCAATTTGGATCAGAACGAACCCTTTTCTCAAACTAACTCGGCTTCAAGGGTGTCAAATGTGTTTTTCTGTTGAGCTGCCAGTGTGGCAGCATTCACGCATGTGTGGCAGACACATTATTATATCCCATACAAAATCCCAGCCCAGCAATGTCTGTCCTGTGAAATTAGAAAAAGTTTAAGAAAATGTGAAAAAGAAATAACATAACATGTTGTTTTAATAAGCTCCTCTATAGTGAGTGTTGATTACTTATTGATTGAGGGTGTGCTTCCTCTAATTAATATATCCAGACCAGTCACTTTCGAAGTGACTCCAACCCCCTTGCCACCAGTTTGCCAAAATAAGTTATTTACCTAAATGTATCTAAACAAATGGTAAGTCAAAATTAAAGGTCATAGGAAGCGCTACTAGTTTCAGTTACGTATAGTGGTCTAACTTGACTGTGATCCTAGTTATGTTTGTTATATATGTTCCATTATTATTTTTTAATTATTATCTGTTCTATGTTAGCAACACCATCATTTCCAATCTACCGACCTACACAAGCAAGTTAAGTTTCGTCCGTTTATAATAAAGTTCTGCTATTGTTAGCAGTGGACGTGTTGGTAATACACGTCACAAGCTTTGTAACTTGTAATTACATTGTTTTTCCTCCAGCTAGTTGGAATCCTGATCCAATGCAAGGTTTCTGAGTGCCTCTAGGACTGCCTCTTATGTAAAATAGGTCATATTTTCCTTGCCAAGCAATCATGGCATTGTGCTGATGCCATGTGAGGTTTGAAAATAAGCCATGTCTGTGGCACACACACACACACACACACGCAGTGTACCATATGTAGCCATCATCTTCATCCACTTTCATAGCGGAGTTATAACTGTTATACTGTAACTGCATCAGTATACTGTTTAATTTTAAGGTGGGACGTTTTTGGCTTGTTGTCAAAATCCCCTTTGCAAATGAGATTCATTGTGGAACAATTTCAAAGAAATTGTGCTTGACATACGCCTTCCTTAAGGGGCTGTTCTATGAACCCAGTGCATTCTGTTTACATATATACACCGCCTCACAGTAAACCTACATTGAGAGCGAGATAAACATGCCAGGCTGGGAGGGTAGGAATGCCATATGCCTTGTCAGCCTGTCTCCAGCTTCAATGTTCTTCAGCATGACTGACATGGTCTATATATTAACATGGCAGGTAGACAGGCTCTGACTTCCATGTAGGTTTTTACCCATTAAAATGATATTCAATCATTCCTTGATGGGCATTTTTAGCCTCAAACCACGCCTCATATTGATTTCAGAGTTTAGAGTGCCATTCAGATTGAAATGTTATGTTGCTTGAAGCAACATCAAAATAATGGTTTTGATATGTCCTGGTTTTTGGTTTGGCAATTACATGAATAAGGGATGATGCGCATATTGTGGATGGAGACCACTTTTTGAGGTATGTCGTGTTACTAAAACTGCGCCACAGTCCCCCTAGCACACATTTAACAGGATTTTAGTCCATGTGGATGGGAAACGCCATTGCTTTGAGACACAAGAGTTGCACATACTGTGTGCCTTTGATTGCGTGTCCAAGACTAGCAAAATAATAACAATGCAGCGACTGAAACACTACGAAATTGCCCAAGGCGCCGAAATTGCTAATGAACGACAGCAGGGTGCATTTTGAGATAAGGTGGGGGTGGGGAATTTAAACCTCACTTCCTTGGCAAATGTGTTGCAGAGAATGCCTCTGCTCGCATTTTAAACCTTACAGTCACCGCCTCAAAAGTGAATACAGTCCTAAGTGGGATATGGCAAGAGCAGAAGTATTCCAATAACCACCAACTCAGCACGCCATAAGATGGTTTATCACTACAGGCACCATGCAGAATTAGTTTAAGTAATATTCCATTACAATATGGGCTCTCCACTGATAAGACATATGAGCATACAATATTACAAACAAGACATCCTCACTCTCCAAGTTTGTCAAGGGTTCTTGTCTCACTACTGAAGCACCGAGCGAAGAAACTGCCTCAAAGAAAGAAACCAAGAGAGGAGATGGTTAGCTTTTTTCCTTTTTTGAATGTGTTGCAGATCCATAACCTGGCTGTTACATGATCAAAGGAATATGATAATCCTGGAACTACAGTCTTCATTTTAATCCTCGCGAGAGAACTAGTTTTATTGGGGGTGGGGAAGTGGGACAATGCTTTGGGAAGGAAGGGGGGTGGGTGAATGTCACTAAATGTAGCTACGCAGTTTGAAGATAGCCTCGTGTCCATCCTGATCTCAAGCTTCAGTTGACTTCGATAATCAGTCTGGAGAGCTTGAAATCCTTGCGACTGAAACGGAGTTTGAAATCCTTTCTACTGAAACCGAGTAATGACTGACCTGACCAATCAGCGTCGTACTGATACGGACTGAGTTAGATGTAACTTAAACAAAAGTGAAAGTATTTTTTGAAAGTACCTGCCCATTTCAAACAGTTTCGATGGGACGGCTCCGCAGGTGGACGTGTGTCCATGTGGCGTGTCAGGTTAGTTTTGAGAGGCATCCGGGACGAGAAAGCATAAAGCTTCCTTGTGTGTGTGTGCCGACAATTCGGGTAAAACTGTCTTACAGTCTGGAGACAATAAAAAAACGTGCCAAAGGCGGCTTTCCACTCAATACTGAACAGTGCTCTTGTTGTTTCATGGTGTGTTTGTTGGGGAAGTCGGCTGGTTTAATGTGACCAAACTGCTATACACAGAGTTTAAACACAAGCAGATAAGCAACAATCCCAGCATGACTGGGGTTGCTTACATGCATCTGTGCTGCATCAAATAGGTGGTAATATATTGGTAGAGCTACTCACCATTTCCCAAGTTCAATTGTCCACAAAGGTGTAGGCAACGATAAGGGGGTAGATAACAGTGTGAGCCCATAGTATATGAGGGATGAGCAGGGAAGGGACATGCTCGCAGAGGTTCAAACCAATCAACATAGTTTTTGAAACACGAGGAATAAACTATATTATTTCACTTTCCTGCTGCTAGATCAGTTCTTGCAAAATGTTGCTGGTATTAAGGCATTAGGTAGTTAGCAATTATTTTGAGGACTGAATCATTTGTTGATAATGCATGCTATTAAATGTATAGCTAAGTTAGCAGAGATGTGCATTCAGTTTGCGAACATATTCAAACAGTTTTCCGCTTGCTTCGAGATCACCACGAACGTTTGCGAAAATAAGAAAACGGTTTGAGGAGGAAGTTATCAGCGGACGAATGGTGAGTTTAAATCTAATAGTTTTGGAATGTTTACGCAAAACGTTCAGAATTCAAGATCAAAGCAAACATGTTCGCCTCGAACGTTTGCCACTGTTCGCCAATTCTGAATGCAGTTTGAAATATGTTGGTAATGCATGTTATTAAATGTGTCACGGAGTTACTGTAGCCTGTCCTGTAAAAGTAAGACTCATCCACATAGTCATACATAGTCATTTAATTATTAATAGCTCAAGCCTTGGGGTAAGCAGAGCATGATATTACGTTCGCGTTACGACGCCAGCGTATTAATATTGGGAGACGGCCGAGGTAGCGGCAAAGTGTTTAGATCAGTATGGATTTTAGTGCAAGTACAGTATTTTAAAATAAACAATATTAATGTACACTTTTTATTGAGTGGTTTGCAGGATCAAGCATTTACCTGTCTCCTCAGGTCCAGGAGTGGTCCATAAGGGAAGGGGTTCCCGGGGACGGGTCATGTATGGTAGAACGGGAGGGGTGTTTATTGGTTTTGTCATTAAGAAATGTGTGTTAATTGTTATGTGTAAAATGTTTACATATAATATGTGAGGGGATCTGGCAGTAGGAGTCTTAATATTATTATGTGCAGAAAGGGCAAGGTTAGTCTCAGGCGGGAGGGGGATAATGGATTATCACCCAAATAACTGATGTCTCTTAGTAGGAGCCAGCATCTATAAAAGAAGGCTGGACAACCTTGGAGAGGCAGTGGGGCGCAGAGACAAGATGGCAGAGACCTAGGTAGCCCAGGATTAAGATAGTGTTTCTAACTTGCGGACAATTTATTTTTGTATTATTTTGTTTCATGTAGTAATGTTCTAGTATTTGTTTGTTAAATATATGCTATATGTATTGCTACACAGCTTGGGCAGTTTTAACATTTAATTAAAATATACTGACGCTGTAAAAATCCAGTGTTGCCTCCAGCTCGTACCAGTAGTACCGTATCCCTACAAAATGCAAAGCTAAGTTAGAAGTGATAACATGCTAGGTCATAATAACTAGGGATGGGTACTGCAGGTTACTTTTTAAATACAATATCTTACAATTACTAGTTACCAGACAAAATCTATATATAATCAGTAATGTCATTTATTGGATTACCTACAATTACTAATTTAATAATAAGTAATCTAAGTGATAATAGTTTAAGTAATTAATTACTTTCCATTACTTTTGGTTTACTTTGGAAAACTTCACGCATAAACATAGTTATTTGAAATGCCATCCAAAGCAATTTACTGTGGTGCTGCGCCAAATCTTTCTGTTTTTGTGATCGTTAAATTGCGCAGGGGATCAAAATAAGGTCGGACTTTATTTCAATTATTGATTGGCATTAATGAAAGGTTAATAAGAGAACATCCGATTGTTTTATGCATTTTTCTTTGCCAAACTCACCTTTTATATTTGAAAGTAGGCCTTGAAGTAATCATATCATTTTTTACAAATACCTGTTATCTGATTACACTATTTTAACTGTTACCTAATGAATTACAGTTACTGTTTTATTCCTGATCAGATTACAAGTAATTGATTACATGTAATCAATTACTTCCCAACCCTGATAATAACATAATGATGTTTGCTTACTGGTGTATGAATGTATGTACTTACCTGCAGTTTCGTATTGGCTAATTTTATAGTAAGTCGTTTTGCATAAAAGCCACTGCAAATTGCTGTAAATGCAAATGTGTTGCTGGAAAGTAAACAATGCCTTTAAAGAGTTAAACGTGTATATTGTCCTATAGCACTGACATGGATGAGTAGGGGCACAAGTAGTCCCTGTAAAGGTTGATTAGGGCGAGGTTTTGGGTTACAAACTAGGAAAACAAACCTAGGGAGCATCGTCATGACCCTTGCTGTGTCAGCATGTCTCCCAGAAATCATATCTTTCCGTTTCCTTGGAAAACAAAGTTTATAATACAGCATAGTTTTGTGCACTCTGGCCCTCGTCAAATTACAAAAACCACCCGAGCACTCTGAAAATACAAAAGCATCAATATGTGGTGTAATCTGAGGCCGGCTGTAGCCAGCCTTGTCAATAGTGTTTCCCTATCAGATGCTAAATGTTCCAGACGCAAAGGTGAAATGGAAAAAAATGTAGGTGTTCTGTTGTGTTTCTTTCTATAGCGTCACAAGTATTTTATTCTAATCTGGTTTCAAACATCCAGTTATTGTCTCTTGGCCAACCTCTCTTTAGAAACCACAACATTGAAGTTTCATGTTTGTTATTTATTGTATGACAGCTGCAGTGCGGCAGTGACATTTGTTTTGTTTGTCATAAAGAATAACATGTTGAATCCTGTTGAGGATGTTGGTGTGTGTGTGTGTGTGTTCCTGTGCGCTCACACGTACGTGCATGAATGTGTGTGGGCACCCATGCTAATGTGTGCGTGTGTTTTTAAGAGAGACATTTTGATTTAAATTATCTACAATATGGCTGCTTTGAAAGAGCTGGAAAGCTAATTGCAAATTAGTTTTTAGAACCACTGTATTTGCACAATATTTATCAATGTGTTATTTTAGTTATTTGTATATTTATTTGAGTACAGTAGTGCGTTTAAGCATCATATGCATATGGAAGTAGTTTTAAAGTTGAAGAATAAATATTTGTGCATAGTTGCAGTCTGTAGATAGATTTCAGACAGTTGGTAAAATAACATTATGTGCAGTAGCCTACATGAGATTGACAGGACAACCATGCCGGTATTATTAAATTATTCAAGTTATATTAGTAGTTTTACAATATCATCTTAAACTATTACCCCGTAAAATATCATAACCCTTGCGTCTCTCCCCAAAGAAAATCAGTAATGTTTACTGTGTGTGTGCCATCAATGATTATATTGTGATGTTAGCTCAACACAGTCTGTGGGGAGACATTTTGTCTGCTAATTCCATCGTCCCTGCTAGACCGCCATCCATCCATCAATATTTGATGAGTCACGGCTCTTAACGCTGCAGCGGAGGCCTGGTTGGGTCTTTCCCTCCTCTGCCTCGGCCCAGGCGGTGTGTTCTGTCTAAATTGCGATGAAATATAGATGTAAAGAGTCTGGGCAGTTGAGTGTGTCACCTCTCCTGGTGGTACCAGAAGAAAGCCATTAATAGTGTCAGGCTGGAGGAGACATACCACAGGCTCATAATTGGACGCGAGACGAAAGTCGAGGAACCTGCGTGGAATCAACAGGACCGCCTCATATTGTTGAACCTTGGGAGAGTCATGAAAAGGTCTCTACGGACGACCACCCCATTCCCTCTCTCTCTCTCTCTCTCTCTCTCTCTCTCTCTCTCTCTCTCTCTCTCTCTCTCTCTCTCTTGTTGGCGAGTGAGACATCCATTTCCCTGTTTGTTTCTTAGAGAGGTCAGCTGGATATGACATCCACTTGTCATTTGTGGTTTTTTGTAATGTTGTGGGTATGCAAATACTTTGAGTGTCTGCATAATCTCGAGCAGCGGGACCATCTGCTGTTGTCTTGTTGACTTACCTGGCGTCTGCTTTTAATGGTGTTTTCTTGTATCTGAGTGATGTATTGGTGTATTAACAATACCATAATCATCTAACTTCAAAATATGCACGCGCGGATAGAAAAGACACAACTTATGTTTGGTTAAGTCTTACGATGAAAGAGGACTAGTATTTGAATGAGGTGAGACTGGTGGAGAATTGAATACATAATCCATTTGCCTAATGTATTAGATTATATTGTCAAGAAAAATATTTTAAAAATCAATGGTGAAAGCCTTGGATTAGTATGCAACTACGACCTGCTTGTTGATGCTGTGTGCTTAGCATGAAACTGTTTGAAGGCTGTCGTATTCTTTCCAATTTCAGCAGACCTTTTACAATAAATGTTGTTTTAATGGAAATGTAGAAATCACTTGAGGCGAAGAAAACCGACATTTCTGTGTGCCAATATATTTCCTGCTTATGTACAGGTGGTATACTGGAGGGAAATAACAGTTGTATCAGCAAATCAAAGGGAGTTTGTGTTATTCTGTTGGTTTCACTTGGGTTTAGAAACATTAAATCGCATATTAGAAATTGAAAGTTTTATATTTCACAATGAAATAGTTACCATATACTTTAATGCCACTGACATTTGTTTGTAAAAAAATAAAGCACTGTCCCTGTTGTTGACAGATGCTAATGGTGAGGAGGACCAAAATCTAAGCTGTACCAACTGCCACGCAAGATTTTCTAAGAGATGCCCTCTGCTGAAAGCATGTCGCTAATAATGTGTTTTTCCTGTAGAATCTAAACCTGACGCCTGAGAAGTCTTTCAATTCATCGCCCCCCAACTGCCCACACAAGGTAAGCCCCAGCTTACATTCATCCAGGATAAAAACATCATTATCTGAAACAAATGTTATTTTGCTTGATTTGTTTGCATGTATTGGCAGGCATTGACCCACTGTGCCTAGACCTTGTGTATGGAAATTAAATCTGGAAAGTTATAAGTCTTTTTATAATACTTGCAATGCAATGGTGATTCACTTTAGAGTTTTTTTTTATCAATTCATGATCTTCTAAATGACTTAGAAATCCCTTGGTTAGAGAGAATCTCTTGTTGTCTTATTTAGATTAAAATACTTTCCAAGGTACTGGAACCCATTAAAATTCAACCAACACTTGTTCAGCATTGAGCGAGAATGGCAGATTTATTCAATGCTAATTTGTCCTGCCTATTCAGAGTCAAAGTCATCACCTCTCTACGATCATCTCAAGTCAGTTTCACACGTTGATTGAAGTAACTTTACCCCCACAACTCCGGCTCCGCTTTGTGCCGCTTGCAAATGCGATAATGCGTTATGTAGTGAAAATCACACAATTCCAGTTCACTACACTTAGCGCCAAAGGTGTCAAAAATGCCTGTGTCCTTTTCTGGTTGACTGGCTGGCTTGGTCAGGAGTGACTAGTGTGCCAGCGGACGTTGGTGAAAGAAAACCGATTGAGAAAAAGCCGGATGACAGCCTGTCATCAAGTGGTCAATGCCCTGCACCGTTTTTGCGCCACTAATGCACAGCTAACTGTCGAAAATGACTCGGGTGGCATTGAAAGCTGCAGACGGTGGTACGACGATTCAAAATAACAGTAATGTGCGATAGAGAGAGGCGATCGGCGTTTGTTGGGAGTGCCATTGAAGCAAAATGACACTGTAATTGCCTTTGTGTCCTTCACGTAGGGTTTGAGCTGTTCATTTTTATAACATTCCTACTAATGAGAGTTGGTCGGACAGGATGTCAGTCAAGTTTTCCAACTAAGAACCGCACTGACCTTGAAAATGTAGGGTGCTACAAGTGTACCTCATGCATCAATTAAAGATATATAAAAGTGTGTATTCTTATAAATTGCATGTTCATAAATAGCCCAAAGAACCGTTTGGGATATTATTAATTACAATTAAATTAATGTATTGTTTACAGTAGTCATGTGACACAAAGCCTATTCTAGTCCCTTAAGATATGTTATTTTCTTATGTGTGATCCTTCTGTGTACCGAATTTGTGTAATTCAGATCCTTGTATTTCTGTCATGTTTTCATTGGATCACTCTCTCTCCCTCCATCTCTCTCTCCCTCTCTCTCTCCATTTGAAACAGCTGATCCGGGCTGATGTAACAGGGGAACACAGTCAGTTTTTTTGCGGCCGGCATCATTCACGTTTTGAGCTGTTAGCATTGCAATGTAATCTCCCCTCTCGTCAGCTCACATTAGTCACTGTGAACCCTACCAACCAAATACGCATGCTGAATGAAACAGAGCAGTCAGGGCAATTCGGCGCGTCAGTCAGCTTAGGAGGCCGTTAAAATGAGTAAATGGCTGAATATGATTTATAAGAAAAGAAATATTCCGATGTTAATGGCGTTCCCCGAGCAGAATACCCGCTCTTTTGCCCGGCTACTCTGTTCTGTATCGTGTACATCGCCCGGGTATAGATAGGGCTTTCAAACTGGCTGCTTTGTGATTACATTAGGAGTGTGAGAGTGAGAGAGGGATGGGATCGAAGGAGGGCTGCCTGAGCACTAAGTATATATAATTGCTTCTTGACACGTTGGCCAAATTCTGCGGTGCCAAGATCTGAACGAAGATGATTAACGGCTGTCCGAGTGGGTGGGCACCGCAGGTCCTTCAGAGACGTTCCGTTTCCATAGCGATCCCCCGTGCATAGGCCACACATTGCATTCTCCGAAATCCCCGGGGTCCCCTTGCATTGCTAAACTACAATTAGAACTCGTACGGAGCACATTGTCCACTAACAACCGTCTCCGCCCTCATATTTGTGTGCCTAGCAGTTTTCTTCTTCCGCTCACCTTCTATTTTTTTTATCTTTCTTCACTGTGTCTTTTATTATGAACGGTCTCCTCTGGCTGGCGAGAAACGTGAAAATTGTGCATTCCTTGAATAATTGAAGAGCGGGCTCACCTCAAAGCATTGTTAAATCGAGGCAGTCGGGGTAGAGGTTAGGGGAAGATCATATTTCTGACACTAGGCTTCAGGCAGTTTGGAAATTGTCCTGCTTTTTCACAAGGCTCCTTTTGAAAACTACATTACGAGTAACGGTTTCTCATTAGGGTACCACAGAACTGGGGGAAAAGGAACAGGAAAAGGACGTGTGTACACATGGCGACACACACACACACACACACACACACACGCACGCACACACACACGCGTATAATGTAACATATGGCAAGCAGAAAGTTGAACAGTATTAACATTCAGTGGAAATGCTCCCACGGAATATTTTGGTCATATATTGCACACAAATTACTTTGGTCTCCAAATCGGATTGCCACGGAGCTCGGGCCCATCACATTACGGCACACGCGTGTGTGTGTGTGTGTGCAGGGTGTGTGCCTGTGTGTGTGCGTGCGTGCCCTTGCATGCATGCATAAGTACCAGTATCTGTACAGTGTGTGTATGGGAAGCCTGCAACCTAGTTGCATGACAGATGGAGAGGGCAGAGGGTGGGGATAGGGATCAGCCAACCTCTGCCTGCACGGGGTCCACGATGCACCATGCTTCTGCCAGCTTTCTGAAATTACCATGGCACACTAACACCCCCCCACACACACACACACACACGACTCCATGATGTCACTTAGCAGATTTGATCTCAAGTGGTTGTGGGCTTTTTTCTTTTTTTTACCTCTTTGTTTTTAGCAAGAGCTAACACATTTTCTCCTGACAACTTTACCGTTGATGTAAAGGTTGTACGAAATTGCTAAACAAGCTTCACGACGCAGACTTTGATGTGTTTCATGGTGAGCTAACACTTTTTCGCTAATGAAAAGACATTGATGACGACAGATAAAAATGGCTGAAGGGTCCTTGTGTCCATTTCCATATTAGGAAAAAGGCCGGAGATGAAAAAGCACATCTTAATGATGAATAATTCTGTATAATAAAAACAGAATCCCTCTGGCATCTGAGCAAGAGGTAATAGTCGTGCAGCAATTAAGCTAGGCTATCTGAGGACAAACCCTTCCCCTACCTTGTATGTTTACGTGCACATGTCTCGCTTGTACACAATCCTGCGATTCAGTTAAGTAAATGTAATGTGGGAAGACATGCAACAACGACGTGCATCTCCGCCTGGGGTTACCGTCAGTGACCATCCTCTAACAAATAATGCGGTGTGACTGAGAAAAAAGACAATAGGAAAAGGGCTTGTGTGACCTGTGGGAAGAAGCCTACGCAGCGTCTGTCACTAGCAACATAGCGTGTCCATGTCAAGTGGCTAAAGCTATACGGTGCAACCAGACTGCTATCAAGGCAGTGGGTTGCCATGTTGGTCGTCGCAGTGCGGCTTTCTTTCCTTCTTCTTCCCCATGTTCTGGTCACATCCAGCAAAGCACACGTGATCTCACTGGTTTCCAGAGTTGGGCAAGTTACTGTAAATAAGTTACTTGTTACTTATTACTACTTCAAAAATTAATAACCTTACTTTACTTATTACTGGATATAAAAAGTAATTTGTTATTATTAACAAACATTACTAGTTACATAACTATATTACTTTCACAATCGCTACCCTGTCTCGCCCCTTCAGAGAAATTACGTGTGTAGCCAGCTCATTTTAGAAATGAATCCACTTTATTAGAACAATAATGGACTTTAGGAGTCAACCATCAGTTAAAGTGAAAACATTGCAGCCTCTCAAACCAAACGATTGGACAGGCTGGTTCAGTTAGCCCACACTAAGTTTGCTAGGACCAGAAATCTCGTTCTTGTAACGCAGTAACTATTAGTTACTTGGATTGGTAATTGTATTATTATTACGGTTTTGGATATAGAAATTAGTTACACTACTTGTTACTGGAAAAATAAATTACATTACAGTAACTAGTTACTCTAACTAGTTACTGCCCAACACTGCTGGTTGCATAATGGCAATAATGACAAGCCAAAAGGAAACACTCGAAATACTGTGCAGAGTGTGACCACGTTAACCGGCTGATTTTACACAAAATGTGTTCCCTGCATACATTTGCATGTATCAATGTAAATTAGGATCTAGACTATTGACGGAATCATGAACCTCGTATATCTATTTTTGCAGTTGGATATTAAGCAGTATATTGAACCACAGGCTACTGTAGATATCAGCGTATCCAAATAGTTATGACAGCTGATGCCTATAAAGAATACATAGTGACGGAAAGTTAGGTAAATATCACCAAATATCACTCTAATTATTCTGGAGACACAAGCTTTACAGCCCGCATTATTGTCAGGCCGTTTTATAATGTAGCAGCAGATTGACATTGCCTTGATATGCAATGTAGCATGTGGATTTCTTTTTACTATAAATGTTACTTCCCCAGCTACCAGCTTGTACAACAAAGGCATCAAGAAATCAGTGGAATGTTATAGGATGCTACAACTCCTGTTCCTAACAACAATGAGAGAATGTGAGACAGAATACACTTTGCTGTGGAACAAATCAATAGCATTCCATAGCTAACAGAATTCCTCTGTTTCAATGGCAAAAATCCTATCTCCACGGATGCACAAATAAATTGGATACCGTGACAGTGGAATTCGGGGGGAGGGAGGAATACAATAATAACAACAACAACAACAGCAACAGGCACAGAAATACAACACGGGAATACCGCAGAAATACATCCCATAAGTATCGTGTATAGAAATTGCATTTCTTAAAAATCACTGCATGAAAGCATAGTGGAGAAAAGCACGAGATGTAGGAATTATTTCTGAAAAGACAAAGGCTATACGGTATCTCTCCACATAAACACGGCATATCCCTCTGCCCCCCCCCTCCTTTGTCCGCTAAACCAATCAGGGATTTGAAGGCCTCACTTCCAATCAATTACCAACCAAACCAGAGCAGAGCCCTTTGATACAGAATAATTTGTCAAATCACCACAGTGGTGGAGGGCAGGGGCCCGTGTGCCATAGGCCCCATCCATGTGGAAATCTCTGCTCAGGATGCCCCACTCTTCCCTCTCCCCCAGTGCGCCGCAACCTATTAATGGCCAGCCACTGTGCCCTCCAGGATCGCAGCAGCCCAGCCACACAGCCAGATAGATTTACACAGAGAGGTTCCAATGGACGGCACTTCGCCATTCCAATATCTTTTTTTTTTTTCGGATTGGGCTGACTTTTCACCCATTATGCAGACCGGAACGACCCAGCGCTCCGAGGAGCACGGCGCCATTGCCGATTATTTCTCTCTGGGGGCATTAATGTGTATATTGAGTATATTACATTAATTAAGTTCCTACGATCAATCTGAGGCCACTACGGTATTTCTGCAGTTAACTGTTTTGGGGTAAATTGACTTTGTTTCAGGACACGCAGGGTAGATTTAGCTGCCTGGGTGCTGCGTACATCTAGCGAACCTGTGAACCAGCAAAGCCTGTTGTTGCTGGCGAGACCATCCTGATCTCGCCAGCAACAACAGCCTTTGCTGGTTCACAGATTCATCCAATCACCTGCCAAGAAGTATTTTTGAAAGAGCCTGCCCATTTAAAACAGCTTCAATGGACGACTCCCCAGATAGATGTGTGTGTCAGACACAGATATCTGGCATGACAGGTTAGCTTACGTCAGCCTCCACAGCAAAATGCTGTTGGTGACACGGCCATTTAAGACATAGTACTTCCGCATTTTGCCGCTTCACGTCAATCGCATGCGCAGTCCACGCGCACAGGTCCGTGCGGCAGACGCAGAAGTTTAACATGTTGAACGTACGCCGTGTTTATTTTGTTTTTTAGGGAATGCACACTATTTGTGAGTTTGATTTGACACATTTTACTTTAGACCTCACGCCCACTCCGAGCTGGCTATAGAGGGCTTGGCGACAGCTTATCAATGAAATTAAATAGGAAATTAATACGGATCATTTTTGACCCATGTTGAAATAGGAGGGGTTTGCATGGCTTGTTCATCAAAGGGTTAATTAGCTTGAAACCCTGTAGCCATCCTATATGCACACCACATTTTCACACTGCATTAATACATAATAGATGTACACCACTAGCATAAATAAGTACAACCTTGCCTGGCTAATCATTGGCCTTACTGTATGCAAGATAATACTTAGCACATAACATTAGCAGACTGCTGTGAACTTGTCCCTGAACTGTTGTTAATGGCCTACACATAACTTTATATCCTCATTAGCCTACCGTACTGTTGTGTGCAGCTCCAAGACCAGGGAGTTGGATTGCTTATAAACAAAAACTCAAAAGAATTAACAATACAGCAGTCATTTTATTTCTGTGATTTGGCCTTGTCCGAACTTAAATTGTGCAAAAAAGGAAAAACAAATTAAATAAGTAATACTGCAGAATCCTAAAGCCATAATTTATAGATGAGACATTAATCATAAAGCACTCGATTCACGGCTGTGGTCTAAGTTATAAAAAAGCTTCTTTTAATGATTTTATTCATGAGCAAAGTATTATTCAATGCCTTCATGATTCAGTGATGTATCTGTTATTATTCCTCCCTACCATTATAAATCAGTGCAGTGTTGTGAGATGACATGGGTGCTAGAGCCCCTTTTTTGTGTCAGAAGACTGTCTGTAGTGTTTGATACACTTTCTTTCAGAAGAGTTCCTCAGATCCACACAGCACAACTGTGTGTGCGGCTGACAGAACAAAGACCACCTAAATAAGAAATGAAAAACACAGCTTGAAGAAAGCTTGAAGACAAGGGATAGTGACCAAATGTACAATACTTTGAAAACCATCGGTTTATCATCACCGTGTGGGAGAACAGCTGTATTTTTTTACAGTAATCAACACATATTGTGCTGCTGTAAATGCAATTCATAAATAGACTTCATTAAATGTATTTTGTGTCTGTTATCACACTTTATTTCCCAGTATGGACAGCACTTTTTGTTATACGCGCAACATTATTAACATGATGTATGAAGTATTTTTCTAGATCGTCATTGTCTCAGGCAAACACTCAGGCACTGTAGATGTTCCTAAATGTAACCCACACACACGTGACGACTTATGAACAGTATATGTTATGGGGCTGGGCCCCTGAAGTTGCTGAAAGTCTGCATAGATACCAGGACAGTGCGTTGTTTTTGTTTGTACGGAAGCATTCTCGTTGATACTATATCAGACCTTAAAGGATAGGAAAGGGACGTGACCATCTTTAGGAAAGCATTAAGAGGATACAGTATACAGTAGGTGCTAGGCGAGGACATGTTACAGTACACGATTCAGGATGCTTTTTGCTCAATGTTCACTCACATATTTCACACTGGGGTGGTCTTGGGAGATGTAAGTCTCACTGAGAGGGTATGATGCCGCATGCTAAAAAGTCATAAATACTGGTGGGAAAAAAAAGAAACTGTGAAAATAAAAACACACACAAAACAGAAAAATATATCCCCAGCAGATGACCTTATTATACTCAGTGTGTACCATCTAGAAGCAATATTGCGTTTATTTGTCATTATTACCACCCACCATCACTGTGAGTGGGAGGAATACCAATTTGACAAAGAAGGCTTCTGACTAAATGTTAAGAAGCCCCCCAACCCTATCATGTGAGACAACCCTACTGTTCTGAGTGGGTAGATATGGCTGTTCTGTATGACTTATGGATATTCAATGGGCGAACACTGAGTGTGGCTTGCTGTAATATGGCGTTTACCAATGCAGAGTAGCACTGTGCACTGTGAGAACATATGTTAATGCTCTTGGCTGTGGCCAGAGGAACAGCGAGAGGTTTGGTTGGTGATGGAAGCATTTGGGAGCCACTGTTTGGAGCCCGCATTTGGCTTCTACAAAGACATCGGTATGATGGCTGCTCACAGCAGTGGGGGAAAAGGCGGGTAAAATCACATTGGCACAGCCGATACATTCGTTTTGGATCCGGGTGGAGCAGACTAGAAGAGAGGAGGTTCTGTCACAAGTGGCTTTTGAGTCACATCAATAGCACAGTTTAAACTGGCTGTGTTGCCGGGATGCTTGCAGAAGATAGGTTTGTCACAGTCATGCCTGGAAGCTTTGGGTCTGCTCTTCATCAACGTTTTGCCAACAGCATTCCCATGCATGAATGTTACCAAAAATAAATATCATGAAAGGCACTGTAGATATTTGCATATCCCTCCTACAAAGGTATTTACATGTGCCAACTGAAAAAGAATTTATTTAACTATAGTACACAAACTATTTGTCCTGATTTTCCCTTGCGGTTGACACCAGCGCTACAGAAACAGTTTTGATTTGGTTGCATGTGCCCCGTAATCAGTAAGTGATTGCACTCATCTCTACACCTCACCCCACAGAGCTCATTGGTGCCAGTCAGTGTCACATATGAGTAAAGTAATTATTATATGCCTCATGCAGTATGTATTAACTGTGAAAAAATATTCATGAAGTAAGCATTGGTATTTCAGTTTGGCAGAACTTGTGTCTCCTCTAGAATATTGAGAATGTTGACTGTTAATATTTTATCAGTTCCAGCAGTAGTGACGTAAGGCATCCTGGTCAAAGTCCATTCCCTGTGAGTATCAACCTATACCTATATTGAATTTCTTTTTTCTGTGGCTTTACTTAAATGTATTGGCATTTCACTGGAAGAAATAAATGTACGACCTTGCCTGACTTATGTCGGCTTTTACGACCAGCGCCCGTTGCAACTCATTTCATCCACGGCAAAAACCAAATGAATTTATAAAAACACTGCACACTGATCCTCGTCTGTAATGCTAAAAGCCCCTTGACAAGAACGCTAGCTTTCATTTTACGTTGCACACTCAAAAATGAATTATGACGTGTGACAATATGCATTTATGTTGGTAAAGTATTGAGATATGGGAATAATTACTCTGACTGAGTGCATTCTTATACATCTTTGTCAAAAATACATTTTAAAATAGAACAGAGGAATGTGTTCCTATATTGTTTGTAATAAGTCTTAATTAGGAAACAAGGAAGGCTATTTTGATCACTATCATGCAAATCAGTTATTTATTTTCCAATCTAATTTTCAAGCAGAAAGACCTGGACAGGTCTAATCAGTGTTATTATTTTAATACTGCATTTTAGCGCGCACTGCATACACCACATTGATGTAGCTTGTGTATTTCATGTTTGCAAGAATTCTCTTTAGTGGTGATTCAATGAATTCATGTGTGAATGTGTGGTATGACCAGTGTTGGACAGTACTAGTAACTACTAACTGTAATATTACTTTTATCAGTAACTAGTAGTGTAACTAATTACAATTACTAATCCAAGTAATGCTGCATTACTGTGTTACAAGAACAAGATTTCTGGTCCTAGTAAACGTAGGGTAGGCTAATTGAACCGATCTGTCCAATCATCTGGTTTGAGATGCTGCAATGTTTTCACTTTGGCTGATTGTTGACACTAAGGTTCATTATTGTTCCAATAAAGAGGATTCAATTCTAAAATGAACTGGCTACACAGGTTGTCATTTTTCAGAATGAGCGAAACAGGAGATTGTGAAAGTAATTAGTAATGCAACTAATTACTTTTGATAGCCAGTATTAAGTAAAGTAATACAATTACTTTTTGAAGTAGTAATAAGTAAATAGTAACATTACTATTCCTTAGTAACTTGCTCACCACTGGGAATGACGCATTGATTAAATCTGATATGATGCTATCCAACACATCCAATCTTAGTGATGTAATGCTTGTAAAATCTTACTGATATCTATTACATGGAACTGGGCACTGTAGGGTATTTACAGCATTTTCCCTGCTCTTATGAGTGTGCTGTATGTAAAACAGACATGTCAGCTTCACATATTGATAGTGACTGTATATCTGGCACCCATGGGAGAGACACAGAACAACATTATAGCCAACCATATGGCTGCCAACTGTGTGTTTAAAGTTAAGTTAAACGTGACTCCAGGAATCGGTATTCATGAATGCATGGGGAATCGTTAATCAGTGTCATCATTGTGTGCCTTGTTTGCCGATGGGTGACAGTGATAAGTGATTTTGGCTCTTTGCGTCGACATTAGGCCCTGATGCAGTGAGACATCCCACGTCACAATCTACAGTATAGACGGTGCCTTCACCGCACTCAATGAAGAAAGCTGACGATGCCACAGATCTAAAATGCCTTAGATTAGTGGCTCACGTGTCACTTTAAAGCTATGATAAACTGAACACATAGGGTTTGACATCACAATGGAGTGGAGCCCTGTTCGCCCTTCTCTCTCTCTCTCTCTCTCTCTCTCTCTATCTCTCTCTCTCTCTCTCTCTCTCTCTGCCACCTTTTCCTATCTGATGTATTTACAATGCCGTGAAAGGTTTCACTGCAGCCAATGACCTCTGGCTGAAATATTTCTTCCCTCCGTTGGCTTTTTAGTGCAGAAACCGTGACATCTTAAATTTGCATATCCTACTAGTAAAGATCAATGTAGTGCTCGGAGCCCAGCTCCCACGTATTCCCCTGTGTGGTCTGGAGCAGAAGGGGTGAGCAGCCAATGATTGATGTGGGGGAGAAATGCCAGACTCTTCTTTAGCTGTATTTAAAGACTAGCTTGAAGCTAACGGTATCCAACATGTAGATCGTACCAGGGAGACATTCCTATAGAGAGCTAACCCCCAGTAGCCAGATATGAGTTGGCATTTGGCACCCCAGCTCCCATCGACTGCCAGTAGTGAACCATTAAACGCGGTGAAATTGCGAAGCTCAAGTTCCATATCAGGTTTCAATATGTTTGGTACGAGATATTATTGTTGGTGTTGTACCATATATTGCTTGTTTGCCCGAGTTTAGTTATGTGAAATTAACCATAAACGTATGAATCCACTTCTTTTATTTTGAGGGGTGAGAACCAGATAAAAAAATGAAGTTAGTTACATTTCTCTAACTTTACAGGAGGGCCAAAACAATATGTTTTTAAATTCTGGCTTAGTATGTCCAGTATTTAAATAATTTGGGTTTTCTTGAATAACTCTAAATTTATTAATAATTGACTTGTGCCCTTTTGGAAGTAGAACAATCTCATCAAGAGCTTTAGTTTGATATGTACTGTACATCTCCGTGTCACATACACTGGTTCGAACACCTCATGTCTTTTTTAGTCCAGGACAGCTATGGTTGTGGTGCCTGGAAAAGTGCATTTATATATTTTGACTGGCATAATTCAAAACAATAAATAGCTATGTTTTGTTGGTTTTGTGACTATGAAAAAATATTTTACGAAGAGTTTTATTAGTATTTGTGACAAGAACAAAGTTACTCATAGCATGAGCTGTATTTCCTTTTGTGGGTCAAGACTTGGCTTGGCTTAAAGGGATTTTATATTTTCTTTTCACGCATGAAGTTGTGGATCATAAATATAATCCATCCTTTGGTGGATAGTGATACATTTTCCTATAACAATACCCAGTTAAAACCTTCCTCCAAAAGCACTCTAATGATCATAAAATCATTTTAGTTAGGCATAAAGCTGAGTGAGCCACAGACACATACATTATAGTCCCAGTAAGAAGTACATTTACATTAATGATTACATCATTCAGCAGAAATGCAGTTGGCTAGGCAAGTAAAGCAAATTGTTTTGCAAGTTAATTCAATTGGCATGAGTCATCAAGATACATTATTTAGAAACAGCTCCACTTTTCAGAAATGTGTATTTTCCCTCAGTATCTCTAAACCCTTTTAAAGCTCATTGCTATTTGATATTATCTAAGAAAAACCAAACGAAGGGTAAAACAATTACCTTTTTCTTTTAAACCAGCATGTCATTTTTAATTTTTCGATCCTAAACTTTTATCACACAGATGCTTAAGGATGATTATTAATAAGTTTGATGTCATCACCTTAGGAAGGATGCCCTTCAAGCTGAGCCTGATTTCAAGGGACAACTTGACAAAACTCACTTTGAATTTGGTTGAAAGCATGTCTAATTGAATTTTGATACGTAATTAAATCAAGAAATAAATCAGACCAGATCCCAGTGCATCTGACAATTCAACACTCCTGAGCACCACCAGCTAATTATGATGAAGCTATTATCTGAGCCAAAGGGAGCACTTTGAATGGATCCTTCTGAAGCACAAGCAGTCTTTTCCATTGGAATGTGCTCAACCTTGAGAATAGGGCACACCCCACGTGGACCATCTAGACCAGGGGTGGGCATTATTTCTCACTGGGGGGCCACATTGAACATGTGAGAGAACATCGTGTAATACTTTTTAAACCAACATGCTAAAACATTTTTTTAAATAAAATAACACAAGTTAAGTTTGTTAATTTGCATATTACGTTTATGCATATTTATATGCAACATCATTTTCATAATCAAACAGGACAGTTTAAGAATTCTGCGCAGCAGTACATACTGTATATATATACATATTTAAAAATATATACAATATATACATGTTTTGCAGAGCTTGTCAAGTCATTTCATGTTGTATTATTATTTTTAATTTAGCTTTGATGTACTGCGGGCCAGATGGAATGTCTCAAAGGGCCAGATCCTGCCACCGTTCGGACTTTTGTCTGATCCAGGTCTGATCTAGATAATCTTACAAATAGATTTGCTCTGATGCAGATGTCAGGCAGAACTCTGACATTGTATCGCCACTGCTACTATATTTTATGACAAATAACTTATATTTAAAGTATAGCCTACAGTATATGTCCTTTAGTAATAGCCACTGACATTTTGTGTTTGTATTAAATGAGACACAGTGTGTTGTTGTGGGCTGACAGTAATGTTTTGTTTGTCGCTCCTGTGTCAATTCACCCTCGTAGTGGACAAGCCAACAAGATATTTCAAACATACAGTATATTGCTGTTAAATCAGAAGAAAATGGGTGAGGGGGAGAAAATGTTCCTTCAGTTCTCTGTTTTGTGATTGTATTGTGGTTGTATTTATCTGCATTACACACACGTGTAAGACAGTGTCATTTTTCACTGGATATATAGGGAATTGGGCCATCTTACATTTGCCCTGTGTGGTAGCCTAGTTTTGCCCTCTATCCTCATTGCAGTATGTATGCCGGAAATTCTGTAGCACTTATAGCGATATCATTGTGTCCTCTGTTTGTGTGAAAACAACAGTGATGCATCACAACACAAATTATCGTTTGTGTTGCAGCACAGCAATCACAGCTGGAACTAATTTCTATCAATAATCCCTCGTGTAGGATATATCACTATATTGATTTGCCTATGGCTTTGGTGTATCATGCTCAGCATGTCTTTAGGCTAATTCATGACATCTCCCGTGTAGTATTCAGACGGCTATGCTTGCCATACCCTGCAGGTAATCTTATGCCACCACGAGGCACAGTATTAAAGTGTAACTGCACCCTAAAATATGTTTTTTGAGCAGTAAACCAGAGCCATGGAAATAACAGAGTTACGCCAACGGATGTTCGAAATTATCAACGGTTACATGGTTCATGGAGAGGCATAACCAATTGTTCCCGGAAGTGTTTGGTGGGCAGTATATGTATGTATGTATGTATGTATGTATGTATGTATGTATGTATGTATGTATGTATATATACACACACACACTACCATTCAAAAGTTTGGGGTCAACCAGTCAATTTCATGTTTTTGATGAAAACTCACACATTCTTTCCTCAAATGAGTTGCAAAATGAATAAAAAATATAGTCAAGACATTGACGAGGTTAGAGATAATGATTTTTATTTGAAATAATAATTTTGTCCTTCAAACTTTGCTTTCGTCAAAGAATCCTCCATTTGCAGCAAT
>JAODLL010020100.1:20000-26182 GCA_026546735.1 Forbesichthys agassizii | reverse complement strand
ATAGTCCTGGTCCTCCATACTCCATCGTTATTGTATACCACAGTAGTAGTAGTCGTAGTACTACTACTATACATGCTAGTATTTCGCGTCATTTCCATTTTCGACCTCAGCAACATGGCTGAGATGTTCATCCTTCATTTGTTTTTCCGGATGTTGCTCTCTCGTTCTACGACGAACGGGTTCCGGTCTGCAGCGCAAGTTTCTTTTCAGCTGGATCTTCCAAACACATGTCAAAATGCCAGTAAGTATATAGCATACTTCGTACACGTTGCAAACGCGGTGTTATATATCATCCATTATGGCGAGATAGTGTGCCATTAAATAAAAACCACAATTATTGTAAAATATTGGAGTTATTAATTAGTACGATGTTACTCGTCGTGACTGCGTGCTAGCTCGACACAATATGGCGAAGCACGTGTAAACTAAAGTAGCATATTCCATACTGCGTATGCTAAATAAAAAAATAATAAAACTACGTTTACATGCGTCAACGAAGTCCTAAATCGAGTGTGTTATATTAGGCTGGTCTCGTGGTTTTTAGCGGTTAAACTTTGTTTTGTTTTGTTTTTAGCTCGCAAGGGATCTACTACACCCAACCCCAGAGGAAGAAAAGCGGAGCCACAAGAAGAAGCGTCTTGTGCAGAGCCCCAATTCATATTTTATGGATGTGAAATGTCCAGGTAATATTACGGGATATTCACGCTTATTGTGATTTGACAAATAAAAGACACGATCGCAGTTAAAGACGATGTTTTGCCTTTGTGTTGCCCGTTCATCGTTTGATTGGTGATCGGGGTGTCAACTAAGGCATACATTAATATTTGTTGCTGTTTGCAGTGAACTGATTCGCAAGTGGTCTGTTTTACATTATCGGCTGCAAAAACATTTGTCAGTGTGGAATATTTTCTCAATATCACATGTACTAGCTGTTGGTCAGCTGTTATCGGAAACTCTAACAATGGTCGTGCTTGTTGTTTACAGGATGCTACAAGATCACCACAGTGTTTAGCCATGCTCAGACAGTTGTTTTGTGTGTCGGCTGTTCAACAGTGCTCTGTCAGCCTACAGGAGGAAAAGCTCGTCTTACAGAAGGTAGGCTACACATGAATACTATTAATGCAACGATTTGTACACAAACTACATTCTACAATGTGACCACGTACTTATGGAATTATTTTAATTCCCACTTACTGTATATACATTAAACCAATAATATGCACCACATTGGGATCTACAACATTGTGTTTTGGGACACTTGCCTTTGTGTTGCCCATTTATTTTCTTTTGTAATAAATGGGGTGTCAACTAAGGCATACAGTAAATATTGTGGTTATCTGTGAAATGCGTCATCACTGATTATTTTCAAATGATTAACTGCAATAACAATTTAGTTGCTCATGTTATGTCACATTCATGTGAATGTTTAGTTTTCTCACATTTCCCAAGCATGGTAGACCATCTGATAAATGCTTCAGTGGTTTGAGGACAGTGTAGTTATTACTTTTATCTAGAGGGGCTGTTTCTTATTGCAATAGCAAACACACCTTGGTTTGTTTACTATGGCATCATTCCAGTTCTACCCAGTGTCTGTTTTATGTTGCCATGGTAATACAGGGCTACTGGGTGCTTTTTAGATTTGATTAAAACAATGTTTTATGTGGGCACAACCTTTGGCACTAAAGCATGCGTTGGCAAAAGTGTATTATTGAAGGAATGTTTTTTCTTGTCTTATCAATTATAGTTTTCCAGTTTACTGCCAGATATGCTGCTTGGGCTAGTCTTGACATGCCCATCCTAACCTTGAAGTCACAAATTGTGTCACTGAATCCTTAACAGCAAAGTCTGTGACCTGCTAGAACGGGGCAATGAAGTAATCTACTTAATAATTTCAGTCGGTGGCATCAGAAGTGACTGTATTACAAAGTCCATGTGAATATTGTTGACGTTTGTCCAGTCGTACATTAATAAATGCGATAAACACTTTTGGTGTGTTCAAAATGACTTGAATGAATTGTAACTGGTCTCACCAGGCTATTGCTAAGCTGCCTTACTTGTATACACGTTAATTGTTTTAAACTTTTTCTTTGGGTCCCTTAGGATGCTCATTCAGAAGAAAACAGCACTAAATTTGAGATGGCGTTGCAGCATAGAGAGGGGACCTGAACGGACACTCGCTAAACAGTCAAACTGCCATGGAATCGAAGAAGAGGATAATAGAATGAACCAAATGTGGAGGTGTCAGGAAGTTGAAATCAAATCACATAATAATAGAGCAGTCCTTGTCCAGTAGGTGCAGAAAGGTGATTTCTTGGCTTTTTGGGGGTTTCTACAATACAATTCAAAAAATGTTTCTTTTTTTTTTCTTTCTTTGAAATAATATATTAAAACAGTCTCTTAATTGTTGAAATAACCTGTCATCACATTTTCAGCAATCATTTAAGTGGTAATTTACTTGAAATGTATTTGTCACAATTACACAGAATTTAAGATTTTTTTTAAATATCGGTAGCTGAGTTCTCAAGACTGGACAGGACCCAAGACTGCACCGGCCTTGTTCGTTTAATTAGTATTACCTGGCCTGCTTATTCAACAGTGATCTTTAATGTAATTATGGAGATTTACTTTTGTAGTTCTCTAAAAAAAATTAGATTCAGGGGGGAAAATGTTTCACTAAAATATTCATAACAAATCAGTTTGACACATGTACAAATGTCTTAAAGATGCTTTGCCAAAAGTCTACCAGACATGCTGTTTGGTGCAAAAGACAGTAGGTAAAGTCAGAGATGTGTGCATTCCTGTAGGCATGTTGATGACTGCAGTGTTGGCTTGCAGGACAAAGTTAAGTTGTACACAAGAGTAAAACGTGGAGAAATAGAGCATTCCCATGACAACACAAATTCATAGTTGCTATGGTGACATATCCTTGTCTTGCTCGTGTATTGAAAAAACGCTTGCACCAAAATAAAATCAAGGTTAAATTCAAATACTGTCTTTTTTCCTATTTAATTTAATGTGCCATGATAGTTATTTTCATTGTTCTATTGTATATTTAAATGGCAGCCAATTATGTATTTATTTACCAAATATGAACTCCCCCTTTTACATTTCCCAGGGATGTCTTTCCTGAATATGATAATAGACATAAAATTGGAAAATGAATGCTTAATTAAAGATAAAGCAGTTGATTACCCATTTTACACCCAATTGCCAGTAGCGGTGCTGTCCCTGAAGCTGCTGGCTTTGAGAGGTCTTGAGATTTTGGTTATAGCAAAACATTGTGGCTGGCATGAATTGGAAACCACAATGGAATTTTCTTCTGCATAATCTGGACTAAAACAATTACCTGTTCACTGCCCCTATACTGAACTGAACAGAATGCACAATAAACCCTTAGTGACAGTGATCTTGTAGATTATAATCTCAACATCGGTGCTATTTTTTGTACAATTCAAGATAAACATGCAGTAAATTGATTGGATAAGAAATCAGTCACAGGTCCCAATTTCAGAAACCCACCCAAACATGCAATGAATGTCACACCTAGCCTGGATTAACTAACATTTCACTAATGATCTCTGAAAACATGAGAGTAATAGTTGGGTGCAGCCACACTGCAACAGCACCCACAATTGAATGAAAATAATTCTGTACCCAGACCCAATACATTATACTAAAACGTGTCACCCACCCAGATAATTGTTTAAACTTGGGTTTTGTTGCTCACCTGCTTCACTGGGACAGGGAGGGGTAAAGTTATGGGGAGACTGGGGTGCTGCCGACTCATCTGTTGTTAAGTCTGCTAAAAGGGGCAATTATTTAATATGAATATCTTGCTAAACGTTTCCCTGCACTGATTACATGTTGATGAAATGTAGGCTAACACTAGTCTGTAGCTAGCTAGTTTATTTCACTAAGGACATTAAGCCAACAGGTTAATACCACTGGTATTAATTAACCTGTTAATGATACCACTCAGACTATAGGCTACCCACCTTTCTTGGTGAAAAACTGGGTTACAGGTTGACAACCTTTCCTTTGTCTTCCCCCTCTCTCTTTCCTCTCTTTTCTTTTCTGAAAACCATATTTTTCTTTATTGGGAATTTCTGGCGCATCTACCGACTGCAACCAATAAGTGCGCTAAGGCGGAACCAAACCATTTCATGCAGATACAGGGGTGTTGTCGGTCAATATGAATGTTTACTTTTTGGTCAATGGGGATATAACTTTTATTGCCAAAAACAAGTAAAAACAAAGATCATTAATTGTATTATTATATTTGAAATATATATGTTCAATGATGATGGTTTATATAATATAATAAAAACATGTATTAGTTTTTACCTACTTTGGGGCCCTTGTCAGTCTGGGGCCTTTGGAATTGTCCTAACTTTTCCTTCTATATGGCGCCCCTGGCAATAGCTAACATTTAATTTAGTGTAATAATCTTGTTTTTAGATTTAAAATCTAGTTGGACTTGTTTCTAATATAAATGGATTATATAGTGGCCTAATTTAAACAAATCTTCAATTAATTTAAGAAATCTTATCAAGTGAATTTCACTCACTGCCCTGCCCTGCACTGCACATACTGAACACACACGCATATACCGGTTAGGTCATTTATTTGAGGTCTTTCATGTCCGTTTTCAAGGGCTTCCATTGAGATCCATTGACCCGGACGCTGAGAACAGGGTCTGGATGACACCGCACATCTCCACGGCGATGATCTCCAGCAGTGGAAAGCCGGTGTGTGAGCCTGCTCTTCGACAAGACTCAGGCCTGACACACTGGCAGGCAAGGGCGTTATAGGTCCAAGAGGTGCAGTACTAATAGACACAGCGTCTTCTTTATTCCATCTGCAATCACCATGCTTAATGACCATTGTGGGTACCACTCATAATGTTTGTAAAAATTGAAATTTTGAATACCTAATAAATATGTTTAACCATTCCTGATTTTGCTTGAAATGTCTTGCAATTTTGTGTAACTTCTTGTTTATGTGTTATGGAGAACTGGCTGCAAGAATAATTTACCCTAGGGGACAATAAATTGAACTTGAACTTGAACTTGAAGGGCAGTATAGAAGCCAGTTGGTATCGATCTGCAGGTTCCCACAATGATACTCCTCAAACACCTGATGGCCATAACTATGGTGTCAACAATCACTATGGTTAATGAAGTTGTTAGTATCAATATGCTGGATGCTTACCAGTAGGCTATAGCTACTGTACAGTAGCTAATGTGTCTCCAGCTTTGTGTTTTGCCATTTGAACCGGAGATAATGAATTTAACATACTGATTGCACAATATCATTATAGCCAGGAAATCTAGCTGGCCCAAGACATTTGTGTGTTCGTGTGTTGAAGGTCCCACTTCAATGATGCTGTCCTGCCAGTTGCCATGCCGAAATGTTGTGCTAACCAGGGAGCTAGTTAGTTCTGTACTGTCCTGTCTAGAATATCGACAAAGCATCTTTAAGACATTGGTACATGTTGTATCAAACTGATTTGTTGTTATGAATATTTTGGTGGCAGTATTGTGCCTTGTAACCATTGCATCACCATCCTACACATAATCACAGCCAGGGCTCTCTTGGGTAACCCGCTGCAATGGATGGAGGAGCAAATGAAACATGACACCACCGAGAAGAGTCACAACAATAGTGGGTACGCCATTAAAAGAGGAGTAAATTGATAATGGAAATGTATGCCAACTAAACTTGGGTGAGCAGAGGTTCAGTGCCTCTGCTGATTGTCCTTCAACCCTGTGTGGGTCACCACGGCGACACAAGTGTGCCGACAACAGAACTGGGATTTAACCTGCATAGAAAAGCAGAATGTTTATCAGTCCAGCTCAATACAATATATTATTTTGCATTTAGCACTTTGGTGGTGTTCAGGCTGATAGCAATTATTTGGAGGATTTAATGTTATTATTCTAACAGGGTGTTGTTTGCTCATGAAAACCTGTGTATTCAGCTATTGGCAAATGTGCTAATTTTGAATCACTTTTAAAGCATCTGCTAAATGTTATAAATGTAAATGTTTTGCTTCAGACAAAGCGTTTACATTTTATAACACACCGTAGTCACTCTGTCCAGAGGGTTGGCTGTACTAGACCCACACAGAAACATAAACCCGTGGATCGGGGAGAGGTCTGTTCACATATAGAGCATATGAT
>JAODLL010020100.1:0-15000 GCA_026546735.1 Forbesichthys agassizii | reverse complement strand
TAAAAGGCTTGGTTGATTTGGCAGGAAGTCCCAATTGTATTATGCATTACTTTTTAAACTCTCATGGGGAGAATAACAAACCATTTGGGCCTCTATCAAATCAATATAGAATATTTTTGCATTTTAAAATATAAATACACAGCAGAGTGGTTTATGAATATGTTCTGTTCTAGCTAGGAAGTTGGGAAAGTGCACATTACTGTAAAACATCTAATCAAATATTGTACCCTATATGGACACAAGCATGTGCATGCAAATCATTTCATCTAGTCTTGCTAATGGAAGCTTCAAAACACTTCTGTGTATTTGAACAGTGTGTGTGTGAGCGTTTGTGTGTGTAAGTGTATGTGCAATGTGCATACGACTTAATAATCCAATGGACCCACTGGATTTGCAATGATATTTAATTGATTCCCTCCGAGAGAAAAATAAAACATATTAAGCTCTTAAGCCTTTGTGAACGTGTGTGAACGCACGCGTTTATGTGTTGCAGGGTACGCACATCAGTACATGCAGGTGTGTGTGTTCACAGGGAAGGCATTTCAATCTGTGAAAGTGTTTGTTTTGCTTCCACGGCAGAATTATGTTAGTCCTTTGAATCGCCAGTATCAGGCCAGAGCAGGCAGACACATGTCATGAACTAATGTACAACATAATAATATATATCATACAAGAACAGCACAGGTTAGAGGACATGTCACTGAAATCATCTGATATCATGTTTTGACAACTTACTGTAACATCAACAGTATGGGACAGAACCTAAAGGAGAACATAGCCTTGGTATGCACTGTATGTGTGTGTCTGTGTGTGTGTGTGTGTGTGTGTGTGTGTGTGTGTGTGTGTGTGTGTGTGCTCTACTGAGGCAATACCAGAGATTGGTTGTTCCAGCCCTGTGCTATGTGTGCTATGTAGACAATTCCAGGGCAAACAGTACACAGGGAGAGAGAGAGAGAGAGAGAGAGAGAGAGAATACGATTTAGAGAGGTGACAGATGAAAAATGCAGTTGTCATGGAAACAGTCTTGGGGTGACAAAACAGACGGTGACACCAACATACCTTTGACAGATGTGCCATGTGTTCCTTCTGACAATACAACACAATAACATACTGTACAACCTCTAGCACGCAAGTAAAGTATATTTATTTATATAGCACATTTAAAAACAACCAATGGTGACCAAAGTGCTGTACAGAGGAAGGATTTCATTTTCGCTATGGTCCTTAGATGAAAACAGCTCCCTTTTACGACAGAGTTAATGTTTGTTGAATTTTAATCCAGAATCAAAGATAACTCCCAAATTTCTTGCATGAGGGTGCACATAGGCAGACAAGGGCCCCATATGTTGTGATAATTCCTGAATAGATTTTGGAGTGCCAAATAAAATTACTTCCGTCTTACTCTCATTGAGTTGGAGAAAATTATTAACCATTCAGCACTTCATTTCTTTAAGGCAGTCAAAAAGGGACTTCAAGGAGTTTGTATCTCCAGGTTTTAACGGTAAATACAACTGTGTATCATCTGCATAGCAGTGGTAAGGTATGTTATATTTTCTGAGAATGGCACACACACACACACACAGTTGTGTTGTTGTGAATGTAGTTCTTGCTGTTAGATTCTCCAAAAATGGGTATAGTTTTTTTAAGTACCCGCAATTACAGCAAACAATGCTCCCAAGAGCTACCACCTAGCCTGGATATGTTGCCACGGTGAGCAGGCAGCCCCTCACCAAGGTCAATTACATTGTCAGGATGGATGAATGGGAGGAATTAACACTGTTATGAGTTTCCACAGATTGTTTTGTTTTTGTGATTAAGCTGCTGGTTGTTATTACACAAGCGCTCCTGTCGAGAGCTGGTAGGCTCACAGGCATACAGCTGGGAAAGATGGACAGAATGTAATTCATTTTGAATTTTAAATCTATTTGTCACCAATTACAGTAATAATTGTTTTTTATATTGTCACTATCTGTTACAATATATGCATACTTGCACAAACATCATTATGTTGACAAAAAGGGGACAAGAAGCTGATAAAAGCATTTATGAGCAGTTGTAAATCATTTCTTTTAAAACAAAACAACACAGCAATATCTTGCAATGGAACGGAAAAATCGGTTAATAATATTCATGTATTGGGCATCACAGATGTTTCACCCCAATGCCAATGAAAGAACAGAGGTACACCATCTCCGTTCACTACAATGGACCGTTTTTTTCACAGCAATGGTGGATCGCGGAGTCTAAAAAATAGTTCCCGGAAGTTAGCCTAAATACTAAAAGTACCCTATACATTTTATTTTAAATGTAAATCGGTGCATTTATTGAATACTAATTACCAAAAAATGTTGTTATACATTTGTATATATATTCAAACTGAACTATTTAGGTATAGCCTCTCCATGACTGTTGACCATTTCTAACTTCCGTTGGCTTAACTCTGTTATTTCCATAGCTCTGGTTCACCCTTCATGTCATCCTCTATCAACAGGCAACAGGAGAGTAAATGTATCTGACGGGCTTGTTAAAATATTGCCTGCTTCTCTGTCTACCTGCCTACCCCGGCGTTGGTTTGTCACATTGCAGGGAAGACAGAAGGCTTCCAGCCAGCCCCGCTCATGTTGCCCATCCACCCCTTATCACCTTATAGCCTCATCTGTGTTGGGAATCCTTTATTATCCTCCATTCACGATGCAAACCTGCCCAAGTACTGAATGTTCTCCCTGAAAGGGACAGAAATAATAAGGCTAAGCTAGAGGATATAGAATATGACAGGAGGACAACAAATAAGGTCATTGTCTTGACCTTTAAATTATTGGAATTGTAAAACAATGTCCGAAGCCAGGGAGAAATAAATTCATTATTGCCGGAGATGGTTGGTTAATAACACAGATAACAAGCTCATCACATCTGGGTATCTGAAATGCCTAGAGCTGGATATCACCTCAGGCAAGCCAGCATTCTCTCCTCTTTCATTCTGCTTTACTTTGCCTTGAGCACAACACACAATACATGCGTTGGTCTCCACAGGTAAAAGGAAAATAGCATGAATGCAATGTGCGTTTGCTTATAAAAATATGCTTAAGTAAATTACTTGACATTTTACGCAACAATTTACACCACATGCAATAGTATTTCCTCCAAAACAAGAGTGAGGGAGCATTCAGATGTATCATATTATATATGATAGACATGAGTCTGAAAAATGCATAAGTATTTTACATCTACATATCTATCTCAGATCACAGGAAATACATTAAAGTGAAACATTTAGCTCTTGCTATGCTGATGTGACGCACACCAAATGTATGGTCACATTTTATGTTTTTGTTGTTATTTTGGGAACGTTAGTTTGGTATGAGTACTGTAATACGATCACAAATGTTAAATAATATACACTAAATGCGTGTTTCCAGTAGGAGGCAGTGTAGCGTTCTGTCCCTCCCATGAACTCTCTTTGCAGAGAGTTCACCTTTCAATTAAATATAATTGAAATATATAGAAAATGTCCTATTTCCTTAAAATAATTATGTTTAATATAAAATATATATGTATTGATTATTTTAAAATCTGTGAGAATAGGTGTTCAAATGTTAGCATTCACAAATATAAAATATTCCCAAAAGAAACTTTCCAAAAAAGCAAGTGATCTCTATAGAACAAGACAAAATATAAAATGTATAGTTTATGATAAACTAATATAAAAAAAATACTAGTATATATTTGTATATTTTTATTTATAGCAAATTATTGGAATGTCAAAGTTAAACTAATAACGCAATGAGAGAATACACACAGACTGTTTTAGAGATATATACTTTATTAATTCTCTGTTAAAATAAAATTTAAAAATAATTTTAACCTCAAACGGCACTTCCCCATAATTATTTACCTTATCATTAATACATATATCATATAATTGTCATGACGAATGAGAAGAATACTATAGTTTAATAATAGTAGATATCAGCTATAACTGCATTGAATCATAATGGTATAAAAGACTAAGCAATACAAAGCTAGTTTTCGTTAACAGCCTACTGTACAATATTCCGTGTGTAATTCAGTACTCCGGCCACAGCATGTCACTAATAAACAGTTTTCAAAATGGTCTCCAATGAAAGGTTCTGGAGTGGATGGATGGTTGGTCTCTTTTGCCATCCCATAAATGTAATTCCTCCTAAATAAGCAACTCTATTTCCACAGTTTATTTCATGAGCAGCTGTTCGTTCATGGCCATTCATCCTTTATAAGGTTTGTTTGTGTTTTTTTCATATATCATTCATGTAAAGCCAGCCAGATCTTATCTCTGCAGGGCAGTCCATATACAGCACTGTAACAAGTCCATGCGCACATTTTCACAGTTATTCCCTCGGAAATATTGTTAAAAAATCTGCAACATTTCTTGCCATCTCTTGTCCCAAGAGACAGGAGTGTTCCCTGTCTCTTATTGTAGTCCATTTAAAAGAGAGCACTTTGGTTGTCAACGTGTAGTGTTTCTATGGGTGTGTGAGTGTGTGTGTGTATGTGTGCGTGCGTGCTTTGCCTGCTTAGCCTGTTTGTGTGAGCAAGCAAGTTTTACAGTATATTTATTAGTACAGTATACATTCATAACAGTGAGTTCATTTGGGACCATACGTTTGAAGACATTTTTCATTCTTCGACCCTTTTTCAATATTCATAAATGGGTTTTATACACAGTGAAAAATATGAATCACTTCAACTAATTACAAGTGAGCCAACACCAGTGAATTTAGCTCAACACATATCACTCTGGTTTACGTGGCACGTGGTCATGAATCCTAGTCTTTCTCGATGTGAATGTTCTAACAGAAGACAGTACACAATGTCATTGGGACATCATAAGCACAATTAAATGAGTGAGCTGGTCTGAACATATAAAAAACTATAGCAAGACGGATATGGATGAGTTCAACTAACTTATAACTATGAGTCCTTGATATTATTTCAAATTATATATGCAGGGCTGTTTAGTGTCATGATGAATCTGGTTACAGACATTAAATCATTGTCCATCATCTGAAAATGTATATTCTACGTAGGTTTCAACTTAACCTGTAATTCAAATATTGGTTCAAAATGTAATTATGTTTAATCAATTACAATATAAATAGCTATTGGTATTTTAAATATCAACTAGTATGCTAACAATTCTACTGTATTATAATCTTGAATTAAATTATCTAAATATTCTAAATTATTTATTTAATGTGTGCCTATAATCAAATGTGGCTTCCCATTGAGCAGTTGAAAAATGTTTAAAAACTATGGATTGAGAGTGTAAAGTAGTATGTTAGCTGATAGCCACAATAGATAAGTGATTTGATTGACATTTTCTTTTCATTTTCTTTTTTTAGTGTGTCTAAATGAATTGGCAGTGCTCTTCTGACACAGACAGTGCATTGCTTGCTTGGCAGTAATAGGCTATAGTATCTTCTCGTGGACTATTGCATTGACAACTTTGTGTCGATGTAAGGAGGTTGGGTCTATGCCGTGAAAGATTCGGTGTCACCAATATTGCATGTACTGTATGTTGACTTTGAAATATTTTTGTCAATGTGTGTGTTTGTATGTGTGTGTGTGTGTACTGTGCATTCCACTAGCTTGAATCGTGGTCGTTTTTATTGGTTCTTCCGTTTAAAGGGATGCTCGTTAACACATAAAGCATTCATATAGAAAATACATAATAATCATAAAAAGTCATGGTCATTAATTCCTGATGGAGGAAGAGAGAGAAACAGAAAAGAGAAGGCAGAGAGAGAGAGAAGGAGAGAGAAGGAGAGAGAGAAAGCCAGAGAGCTAGAAAGAGACTAAGAGAGAGCTAGAGAGAGATAGGGCGAGAGAGAGGGGAGGGTAAACAACAAGAGGCCTTTTCAGTAATTAGAGTGGCTTCCATTTTGGAGAAAATTATTCCTGGTTACTCCTCCTCCCTCCTCATTCTCTCCCGCCCTATCTGCTTCCTCTTCTCTTCCATCACCCCCTGTCACACATCCATCCTCGTCTGCTTCTCAGCCTCTCCTAGCCTCCTCCTCCTCATTCTCCTTTCCTTCCTTTGGTGTGCAAGGTATCGGAGGCGTTCCAAGTTGGCCACACGTTTTTCCTCAGCAGACCTCCATCTTGATTTCAGTACCTCTCACCCCTATTCACTGAGGCTCTAGTGTTAGAAAACTTCCCTCAATGCGTCTTCTCTCCTCTCCTCCCCTCTAGACCTCTATGCGTTCACGGTGGCCGTGTTCAGCAGCTGGAGCCGTTGGTGCCGGGGCTGGTCTCCAGGCTGCCCTCGCCACTCACTGGCAGGCTGGTCAGCGACAGCGAGTCCAGGGCCAGAGCCGGCACCTGGCCCGAGGCTGGGGCCAGGACCTGGGCTACAGACACCGTGGCACCGGCTGCCGGGGCCGGGGCTTGACCAGGGGCCGGGGCTTGGGCTGGGGACAGTGGAACCACAGTCCCACCACCTCCACCACCTCCACCTCCTCTCCCGTCCTTGGCGTCTCTCTCCCGGAGCAGGTGCACCAGGGCGGCGTGCTGGGCACTAAGGGTGGCCGACAGGTGGCCAGGCAGGGCGGTGAAGCCGGCGGTGAGCTGCTCCACCCGCTGTTCCAGGGACAACATCTGGCGCTCCAGGTCCTCGCTGCGGTCGTTAAGCTCCGACATCAGCTCATACATGACGCTCTGCATCTGTAGAGGGGAGGAAGGGAGAGGGTGAGAGACTGGGTGAGGGAATTATTATAGGAGATGTTTTATATTATATATATATATTCTATTACTATTATATATAAGAAACATTTGCTCATTTTAAAACATTAACACACAGTAATACTAGGTATAGTGTCTTCCACTGGAGCGAAGGAGGGATTGCATTAGAAGTACCAGCAGAAGCATTAGCAGGATGACCGTCATAAAATAGAACGGCACAAAGTAGGCTGAGCTACACGTGGAGCAAGACTGGATGGATGGAGAGACACAGAGGGAGAGAGAGAGAGGAAAGGGAAGCCTCTGTGTGGGTGTTTTCACACCGTGAGGAGAGATAGGCGAGAGAACGAGAGAGAGAGAGAGAGTGAGAAAGAGAGGAGGAAGAGTGAAGCGATAAGAGGGTCCCTGTTTCGCACACCCTCTGTAACCGTACATGATGAACACGGAATTATGGAGAAAGAGTGATTGAAAGATATTCGGGGCAAATGACAATGCTATGGGGAGAGACGGGAGCGTGCATACATACCGCTCTCCTCTATTGTCATGTCTCATCTCACTGCCTACCTTTCTGACACACACACGCGCACACATGCACGCACACGCACGCGCACACACGCACGCACACATGTCCGCGCACATGCACGTCCGCACCCAGACACCTACATAGCAAAACATGACCACACACTCCCCTAATTTGCTACTCTGCCTCTCTCACTCATTCCCTGTTCAACACTTATTATGGTTGCTAGGAGACCCAAAGCCACAGAAACAGGCAGGTCAGCGTGGAAACGGTGGAATTCTGAGTATTTTGTGGGGCAACTGTGTTGTGTGTGAAACCTGACCTAGAGAGTAATTTTTCATATTTTATTTTACACATAGGCCTACAGAATACTGTGCATATTATATGACAGAGGCACGGCCACTTATTGTCATATAAAATACAGCTGTGAGACAGTTTGGTTTAAATGTGGATGGAGCGGTGTAACTTTTAAACCAAATCAATGCCTTGTGAGGACCAAGATAGCGGCGGTGATTCAAACAGGAGGATGCAGAGGAGCTTATGTGTTAGCACAGTTCCACCGGTGGTTTTGACTAACGCTGTTGTGGAATACTATGTCAGACCGGTTTTGGGTGGGCTAGCGTGTGTCTTCATGTCTCACCTTTGACAGGTCCACCAGTGTGTTGGCCTGGTCACTGAGTTTTCTCTGCTCCATCTTCACACTACGTAGTCTGTACACACACACACGCACACAGAGATGAAGCCCCCGTTAATGCACAGTGGTCAGTCCACCACAGAGCTAATCCCTCTGGCTACAAGCAACAGCGGTCACCTTGTCCTGTGCAGCCTCTATGGACCTGCCCGTACAAACCCCAACCTGGCATATAAACTGCTCTGCAGTCCATGCAGGTTGGGACATGAAAGCTCTGCTATAATAGAGGCCTATGAATTATAGGGCTAAACGGGAATAAAGTAATGCAATATATGATAAAAGAGAATTATGATCTCATATGGTTCAATCGATATTTGAACATGAATAACAGTAAGGACCTGGAGAAACAGGGTATGATTCTGTGTTATCAAACCACAAAACCCTGAGCTATTAATCGATTTAGAACAGTTTTGTGGAGTTCTACGTCTGAAAGTATCCCTTTCATTGATTTAATTTACGCTAAATGACAGTTCTGAAGCACAAAATATGATCACAATTCTGTAAAAATCACACTGATTATTGGAGAAATATTTTCCAGCCATATTTCATAATTAGTCTCGACTGTGTTATGAGTATGGGAGTGTATGTACGTCTGATGTGATCTGATATATCGATAGTAAATTGAGATACCGTATGATAATAGGGTAGAGTGTGTTAATGGGTTTACTGATATACAGCAACTAAACCTGATAGGCAAGACACAAAGCATATAGGCCTACATACAGTATATTAGCAGCTTAAGTTGTTTTAAGTTGCTGTGGAAATTGATAGTGATCATGATCATTTGCAGAAGTCTCTGCAAATCATTTTTATAGTGTATTTGTATCACTGACTTTAGAGAGTGCTCTGGATAGGATTATCATTGTGCACTGTGAAAGACACAGTGTGTGTGTGTGTGTGTCTTGGGGAAGGGGGGGGGAGGGGTTACTGGGGATTGAAACACATGAACAGATTACCAGTGTTGATTTAGAAAACCTGCAGGCAGGCAGAAGGTACATCTGACTAAAATCTGATCTCAGACTGCATTAGGTCACAAAGTTTGTTGTGCGCGTGCGTGCGTGCGTGCGTGCGTGCGAGTGTGCGTGCGAGTGTGCGTGCGAGTGTGCGTGCGTGCGAGTGTGCGTGTGAGTGTGTGTGTGTGTGTGCGTGCGTGTGAGTGCGTGTGTGTGTGTGTGTGTGTGAGTGTGTGCGTGCGTGCGAGTGTGTGTGTGAGTGTGTGTGAGTGCGTGCGTGTGCGTGTGAGTGCGTGTGTGTGAGTGCGTGCGTGTGTGCGTGTGTGCGTGCGTGTGAGTGTGTGTGTGTGCGTGCGTGTGTGTGTGAGTGCGTGCGTGTGTGCGTGTGTGAGTGCGTGTGTGTGCGTGCGCGTGCGTGCATGCGTGTGTATGTGTGTGTGTGTGTGTTGCCTCACTGATGAATGGCCTGTAGAAACTTCCTCTGGTGCTTGCGGACCCTGGAGTGGTCAATCTTCTTCATTAGCTTGGTGTGTTTGTAGATCAGCCAGGTCTCCCTCAGAACATTGGCAGCTGCATTCTTTATCTGCATCCAGAAGACACACACACACGCACGCGAACGCACTGCATCAGCAACAGGTAGTCCTTGGCAACGGAGGTAGGCAACAGAACTCCTTCTCCTCTCATACTAGAAGAAAAGCTGCCGTTATTCTTTCTGTCTGTCACTACGCACATTGCTTGCCAGTGCTATTCACGCTCGCACAAACAGCCATGTCCTTTGAGAAAACCACGAGAAACAACACGAACCTGGCTTTTGCTCTCTGCTTACTAACGTCTGTTTATAGGCTATCTAATACTTTAAGCTTATATGCTTCAAAGTCTGATATAATTGGAAGCACGTTAGCCTAAATTAACCACCATAGCAATGTGTCATATTTATGAAAGGAACAACCACCATATGAATTGCTCTTTCGAACAAAACCTCCTCCAGCCTCACAGTAGCCCTTACAGTCTTCCCCATGTTAATACCCCACCACCCTTACTTTTTGGGAAGGTGTGTGTGCGTGGAGGGGAGGGGGGAGGGGAGGGGCAATGTTCCAAAAGATTTCCCAACTGGCAATGTCAAGTTTGAGTGACAGCCATGACAGCTGATAGCCTAGCCTTTGTTTGTTCTGTGGACTATAGGGTAAGGTAATAAACCTTCTAATATTGTATGTCATAAGCCTGTCATATGCCTTTATATATACATACAGGTTACTAAGCAATTAAAACACAGGGGCCATAAAAATGATGGTGGATACCACAGCGATGGCGGAAGGAAAGGGGACACTGTGTAGGGACATAAATTGAATGAGAGGCTTCAAAGAGAGGCAAAGAGCACTGAACAAAGAACAATTACACCCCTGTCTGAGGAGCACAAAAGGCCCAGGCAGGCTTGCTAATCAGCACCAATCCACTGCAGTCAAGGACTGCTCACACACACACACACGCACACACACGCCTACACACTACTGGCTATACACAAAGAGAATGGCCGGCCTTGAGCCTTTCAAATGTATTATCAATGACCACGTCAACCCAAGAAAGCTTACCTAGATCTAGCAAAGTACACCAATTAGAAATGTAGCATTTCACATGTCAAATATGTTTACTTTACATCTAGAAATATAACGCGGCTTATGGAGCACCATAAGGCACCATGATAACAATGTTATAGGCCTACACAGTACACATTTGGCATGCAGCACTGTCAAACTGTGTTTCCATCGCTTGATATCCTGTCTCCATGCTGACAAGACAAACAAAGATGCTATTGTATAAGTACGTCAGTGCCTTGTGTGGAAGCCACTATAAATTACTCCAGGAAAAGCGCATCTGGACCATAGACAGGACAGTGTCCCTTTAGCCGCAAGGATGGGCCTGGTTATTGTAGAAGCATGTTTACTAACACTAATATCAGGTCCATTAGTATATTGACACTATGACGCTATTATTTATCCGCTGATTAATCACTGCAGAATTAATGTGATGTGATAAACGGGGGCATCTTCTGGCTGGCTGGCTGCCTTGTTCACAAAGTTTTCACACAAACTGCCAACATCAAGTAAAATCACCAGAAAGCCTGTAGGAGGAGCAGGAGTCAGTCTATAATGCTAAACGGTGTGTAATTTGAGCAGTCATTTGGGCTACTCTCTGACTGTACCTGGTAATCTGCTGTATCTCTAACTGGTGCACATAATAGCATGCATCATGCCAGCCCCCTCCATTACAAGCTCTACAGAAATGGCCGATATGTTTTCCTGACCTCTTGTACCCACGAGAGCCATAGCGGCCGGTGTATGTAATCAGTAGCCTAATTAGGAGCTACTTTGGTGTTTTCTGGAAGAGTAACAAACGTCAGCAAACAGTTCCAACACCGTAGCAACAGTCTGCCACCTCTACAGCGGGCAGCGGTGACATGCGGCCTTACCTGCTGTGACCTTCTCACTGGCGACAAAAAAGATCTCACACAAAAATAACACTTAACACACGCACACAGATACACACAATCATCCTGAGATACAAATAAAATATTACATTTTAATTTAACTTGACTAAATAAAATATTGTAACATATAACAATTGACCAATTAACATTCAAAAGCACTTTCATGAATGTTTTCAAAACTTCAAAAAGTATAATGCCACTATTTTCTTCAGGCCAATAATTTATGTCACATGAATTTACAGTTGGCCAAGTAGTAATATTTACAGTAAATGTATAAGTAAATTAAAGGTCTCTGCTAATTGGGTACATTTGAAACAATAGGATTTAGAAGTTGGCAGCTAACATTTTAATGGTTTTAGTGTGCTAACATTGTTCTAGCAGCAAACATTACGAAATGAAACAGCATATTTTCCTTTGGCATATGACCAGAATGTACTGACAACTTTCAGAATGGTGAATCTGTAAACATACTATCTGCAGCAGTAAACTACAGTATGTACTACCACGGAGCCACAAATACTGCCTTACAGAGATAGTTGACATTTTCTGGCTTTTGAGCAACCATGGCTCTAAAAGTAATGACATCAAGATTTGTGTGTGTGAGAGAGATTCAGAACGAAAGATATTTTGATATTCGAGTTTCTTGTTACATCCCTACTACACATGGAACAAGTCTGCTCAAAATACCTATAAAAACACAAACAAAGACACTAGATCTAACACACTCTCAATGCAGAGTGCAGCATCTCGATTTCAAACCCAAGTGTCGGGAAATACAATCTAACACCCTCTTATAGAACAAGAACATGAAGTATTGTGGATACATTGGAATGAACTGAAGGGCTTTAAAATTACTCAGAAAGAATCAAATTAATTTATGTCACACACATTTAAACTGATTATGACCCTGCTGATTTGTGTATTTTAAGAGTGTATACTGTACAAATTAATGTTATGCTTGGCACAAATCAAGGAGGAGGCTATAGCTAGCAATCTGAAAGCGCTTGCTTAACACAGCTTTGCCAGTAGCATTAACAGCTGCCATACGCCTCCTTCTCCAAAGTAAAAGCTCTGCAGTACCTCCTTCTTGGCAGTGCCCAGAATGCACTCTAAATGTTTAGACAGGCCAGCGATGATTAGACCAAAGGGAATTCTACAGTGCACTGAATTACAAAGGCTCATAACACAAACAGAAAGCATCCTTAGAAATTAGATGTATTCAATATTTTAATACACAAACAACTCAGATATTTTGCAGCACGTTAGCAGCAGGACATGTAATAACATTATTATTATTATTATTATTATTATGAAGAAATAATTACATATAATGTAGACTTTGCACACGGACCACTCCATAGGCTACAATGACATTCCTATCAAGCCTATCAAAGGGAAGGAAAGCTCATTATGTGGACGAGCATGTTTGTGTGAAGATATATGTTTCCTTCTTTACCAACAGATGTGTATGCGTGGGTAGGTACATGTGGTCATGAATACCTCGGTGCCCACAACAAGATGTAGAAGGTATACCATTCCATTATTCATAAGTGATTGTGTTGCCTGGTTAGGGGCAGCTGGTTTAAAATGTAAATGGACATGCAGCACAAAATGCTCCCTACCTTGTAGTTTAAAAAGACAACATATTTAATTAAAAAACAATTATCTTCAATACTGTATAGGCCTTGAAACGGTCTGGTAACAATCTGGAAAACGGTCTTTGACTTCAAGTAAAACAAGGACAATTAGCACCCCCTTGTGGTAAATAAGTCAAATATAGCTAGTCTAGTGATCAGGCCAAAGTAATACAATTGGACTAGAGCAAACTAAAATCAAGTCAATCGTGGTGACATACAGTATGAACCATATACCAATGAACGTTGGTGGTGGGTCTTCCCTTTGGGGCTATATAAGTCCTTATAGTTCTGGTGTAGATAAGGCTCAAAATTACATAATTTGTGGTATAATGAAACCATGGCAGAGGATTTAAGATTTTGCAGTTTGATTACGATCAGTGGAATTGTAATACAAGTGTGGGATCTCCCAATAGCCATGTTGGCTGCTTTAGTAAGTATGTTCACCACAGGACAGAGCTGTTAAAATTACTAATCCACATAATGTTGCATTACTGCGTTACAAGAACAAAATATCTGGTCCTAGCAAACATAAGGTAGGCTAATTTAACCAACATATCCAATCATCTGGCTTGAGAGGCTGCAATGTTTTCAATGTGGCTGAGTCTTGATTCCGAAGGTTATTTATCGTTAATAAAGAAGATTCAATCCTAAAATGAGTTGGCTACACAGGGCTCCACTAGCTCCACAGCCCTCAGCACATAGGTTATAAAAATGCTTCTGCTCACTCATAAAGCCCTCCACCCCTCACCTCTCTTCTTATTCCACAATGCCAACCCTCTAGGTCACTTTGCTCTGCCAGCGCTAGCGCTGGTCCTCTCATCATCCCCTGGTCCAAGCTACAGAGCGTTGGTGACAAGCTTTTCTCAAGGGCTGCTCAAAGGCATTGGAATAAACTCACAATCCATCAGTGACTGTGAGTCTGTTACCATCTTCATCCATCTGCTTAAACCAGATGATCTAGCCCTTGCCTTGTGTTATGTCTATGTAACCTGTGCATGTTAGTGTCTTTGGGTCCAGCAAAAGCACTATTATTATAATAAAATGTTTGTTTTTTTTTGTATTTAAAAAAAATGTTTTTTTTGGTATGTAAAACCCAAATTGCAGGTAAAATCAGCACTACTGTAGCATACACTGCTAGTTTCCATATGGGAGGGAATGACCCATAGCCATGTAAATCAGTGGCCATCTTCAATTTTCATCTGCCTTTCAGTAATAGAGGGCAGGATACAATTACACAAACAGCATCAAATGTCACCGCAACAGGTCAACAGGCAGTGCTATGTAATTGCTGTCTAACTGAATTTAGTTTAATTTATTCCTTTGAATTTAAAATGTAGAGTACCTCACTCCTGTGGACGGACCTTTAAAAACATGGACTAGCAGAAGGTTCAGTCAGTTCTACACTGTATATGCTCTGCATTGTGTTTATTCACACATTCATAATTACTATGTTACTATGGTTGGGGGGCGGGGGGGGGAAGTATACTCAGTCATGAAAAGGAAAAGACACACACGCTGACAGTGACCTTAAAGACCCGCTTCCATAATTGTTAAATGCTCTGTCGATATTGTATCCAGGTTTTTCCATCCAAATTATTGATTGCTCTCCTCATCATTCCCGTCAGCGCCCTGAAACCCCGCTGCTATGACACACCCTACATATTTGATAAGAGAGCTATTTCTGAGACCTGGGTCTTTCAACTGCATGAAAAATGGACTTGACGGACTCAGAAAGAGAGAGGGAGGGAGGGAGAGAGAGAGAGAGGGAATACTGTAGGCAGGGTGGGGGAGGGGGGAAGGGGGAGGGCAAGAAGGCAGACAAGTGTCAGAGGAAGGGTCAAGGAATTATGGACAAGGAAAGACAGCATGAGAGAGAGTGACGGAGAGTAATAGACAGAGATAGGTGGCCATTCCTTGGTGTTCTAAATGGGCTCATTTATATAGCGCTTTTATCCAAAGCGCTTTACAGTAATTTGCCTGACATTCACCCAGTCATACAC
>JAODLL010020080.1:0-26195 GCA_026546735.1 Forbesichthys agassizii | reverse complement strand
CTCCCTCCCCCATTCGTTCGGGCTCTCTCTCTCTCTCTCTCTCTCTCTCTCTCTCTCTCTCTCTCTCTTTGTCTCACTCTCTTTGTCTTAGCCCTTTTCCTCTCATCTCTTGTCATCATCTCCAATATTCTCCTCACTGGCCTATTTTTACGTATGCGCTGTTATTGTGCGACATCACAACGCAATAGAAAAAAAAAGAGCGGAATAGTGCGCTACAATGCGCTGCGGTCTTTACGGAATGCTACATCCATGAATGATACCTATAACAGCAGCTGGTTGGTGCTTACAAGGCCGGCTGTGGTAAGCCTACATACAGCCCAGCAGAAAGGATAACGGTTTAACTGCCCAAGAACAATGTATCTGTGTGTGTGCATTGTGCAGGTGCTGATCTTTCAGTTGACTTTGGGTTGACAATGTAAAAATATAGTAGTGAATTTAGTGAAAAGGGCTGGAATTTTCAATTAAATGTAAGATATATTATTTGTTTAATTGTAGGCATATGCTTATAGCTCTGTGAATTAGGCGAATTTAGTGCAAAAAAACAAGAAAGAAGGTTGCTTAAACTTCTTTGCTTTGGAGTCTGGATCAAACTGTAGATTTGCTTTTTAACCAATAGGTTGCCTGCTATTACCAGAAGCAAGGCAGCGTGCTATATAGCCTACTGTTATGTAACCGTTGTCATTGATATTCCACCCATACATGTTGCTGCCATCTTACTGGCAGGAAGCTATTGTTCCCTCTTAATGAGTTAACAGGGTGTTCTTTTCAAGGTAGCCAAGCTTGACATTACTGTCTCTGACAAGGCTTTGTTCTCTTAGGAGTTTATACTCGTTGCACTTACTGCAGTACACAAAACCTGGCATTTTTTGTTGTGTGACTTTGACCTAACTATTTTAAACTAACACTTATCCATTCATTTTTTAATTTGCAATTTTTATATTTTCTGTGTCATCCTGTTAATTCGTTTGATTTTGATACAGCCTCTTGATATTAGACTTGAAAATTAACACATTCGCTGTTTATTTTTGTTCCAAAAAAAAAGTTAGTATTTCAATAAATTAACCTTTAATTTCAGAAGTACACTTATTTTGGAGAGAACAATTTCCATTTGTTAAGGTAATTGTGTTCCTTTTCCATTTGTATTTGTAGTTGACTCCCTCTTTTGAACTGCTCACTACCTATCAACAAATGGCATGGTCTATTAGTGTGCCTGCATGCGTGTATATGTTGGAATGTGGTGCTTGAATGTAACCATTCTGCAAGTGCCAGTGTGTTGATGTGTGTGTACATGCACATTTAGACCATGCAGACCTGGAGCAGGCTGCATGGTGGATTTAGATGTATTGCCAGGCCACAACATATAAGACTCCTCTCGTTTCACTTACTTTCATTTGCAAACTGAGTGATACTGTACATAAACCGAGGCAGTGAGACAAAGGAGATAGCCATACATATGGCCACAAGACTATTGAAGCTGGTTTGAATGGCCCACAAACTATTTGCTTTGGTCTGAGATGCTGGCATGTTTAGTCTTACTGACGTGTGGCAGAAATTCATATAGATCCACTAAAGACATCACAAAAACACAATAGATCCACTATAGACATCACCAAAAGACAATAGATCCACTAAAGACAATAGATCCACTATAGACATCATAAAAATACAATAGATCCACTAAGAATCACAAAAAGACCAAAAAACAACAACTTGTCAACGGCATTTAATTATTTTTTTTTTTTTTTACGTTTCACAATAATAATAATAAAAAATTTGCACATCCACATGGGAAATACACATAATCACATCAGGACAAGCCTTAATCCACATATTACACATCAAAGTACAAATGGTGACAGGTCAAAGGTCAGCATAGGTAAATACATAGCACACCAACATGTACAGAAAATGACAACAGGGTGGCAAATGCACGTAAAAATGTAATTGAATAAAATAGAAACCATGAATAATAATAATAATAATAATAATAATAATAATAATAACAATACAAATATTAATAACATAATCATAAAAAGTATGTATGTATGCAGGAAATGGAGATAATTGTACATTTATACACAGAGACAGGCACCAGGAAGTGAACCAGTAACTGGTACAGACTGTAATACTGCATACTATAGCTACAATAGCTACTATAGCTGAAACAGTGTGAGCAGGATTGTAGACATTGGTCTACATCAGGACAATAGACAATAACAAAGAGGCACCTTTTAAAGAGAAAGAGCAACAGAGTTTCCTGTTGAAAACAGACAGCAATTGCGGTAGTGGATGTTTTGGGGACTTTTTTCAGGGGAGAACGATTACGAGAAGTTTTTGCTGACTGGCTAGTAAATAAAAACACGCTACATCCTTGTATGACCAATAAAGCGAACAGTGGTTATGTGGCTGCATAGCAGATAATATGCAGATTTCTCCACCTGATCGTGGAACTTATGTCAGTGATTTTCTTTTCTTTTAAAATCAAAACAATGGAAAACTGTGTTACAGGACAGGACTGTACAAAAAAAAAGAATGCCAAAAAGATTAACGTGATCACAGTCAACTGTTTCCACATCATAGCAACTTTTCTCTTCATCCCCCCGCAATCAATTTTTTTTTTCTAAAATATAATCAATATGCAAATGTTTATATCACAGTAATCTACAATCCAAGTGCTTTAGAAGGGACGCTGTTTTTTGTGCAGAGGGGATTAGGGAAAATAGACACACAGACACTAGATGTGTTCAGGTTCTTTGCCAGGAGAGACAACGATGACACATGTAATTCTTTGGTCAAGGGAAACTTCCCATAATGCCTTGTGAGTATTAAGTGTATAAGTGCTGCTCACCCACCGAGGCGGTGAAGCCAATAATGCTTGCCAGCTAGAGTCCTGGCAATATCATTCTAGTCCCTCCTGCGACCTCCCGACACCTTTCTGATGCACGTGTACGCTTGTTCAAGTCCAGATGATCGATCATCAGGAAGGAAGGTAGGGAAGAAGGTAGGAAGTGTATTCAGAGATAGAAAAACCACAACACAGAAACCCCACAGTGAAACCCGACATCACAACCCAGTTATTTCCCACAGCAACAGGAGCAGTGATGAGAGTGGCCTTGCTTAGTTCCCAGCACCATGGAGGTAAGTTAACATTAGTGCTTCATAAAAGTCAGGGTCAGGACGCACCACAGGAGGAGAAAAATAAAAGAATTTTAAAAATCGCCCGAGGTGGTCTCTGACAAAGTCCCGACCTGAAGCGCCGGTCGTTCCCTTCTCTCACTGTGAGTCCTCTCCTCCCACCTGCCACTGGTGTCGCTGCTCCTCCTCTGCCCCGCGGCTCTGCCCATCCAGCTGGTCGCCCTGCTGTGTGCCCGGCAGCGCCAGGTACGGGTGCTGAGGTAGGGTTGCGGGGAAGCAGGAGGAGGAGATCATCTCTGCCTGACCGCCGGTTGCCGCGCCGCTCATGGCTCTGCCCTTGAGGCGGAGCTTGTGAGGCAGGGCGGTGCCTTTCACCTCCGCCTGGGTGTCTCCGTAGGGCGCCGGCACCCCCCGCTGGTGGCCGTCGCCGCCGCCGCCGACGTCCGAGGAGGGCGGGGACATGGGCGACTCGTCGTCCGTGAAGCCTTCCCTGTCGGAGCTGCGGGGGTCCCCGTCGGTGGAGAAGCCGTCTCTGCCGGTTTCCCGGTAGAAGCGCTCGGCGTCAGGAGCCCCCTCGTAGGTGAGGACGGGGGGCTCCTCATGCTGCTGCTGCTGGTGGTGGACGCTGCTGTGGAGCAGGCGGGGCGCACGCTGACGGCTGATGTTCTCCAGCGCCTGGTGGTAGCTATAGTGCCCCTGGTGGCTCTCAGGGTGGTGTGCCGGAGACCCGTACCTTTCCTCCTCCTCCTCCTCCACCTCCTCTCCTGGGTCACTGGGTCTGCTGGTGTACTGGTACTGCGGTGCCTCCACCTCTGAGAGGGGCGGGTCGGAGGGCCTGGTGGCCGAGGCGTGCTGGGTGCTCTGGGACTCCCCGGGCCTCTGGCTCTCCGCGGGGTAGGAGCCACTGCTGGAGCGGAACAGAATGACGCTCCTCTGTGCCGAGGTGGCCTGGGGAGCCAGGCTGTGGGCCTCTAGGTGGCGCTGTTGTTGTAGTTGGTGTTGGTGGGGCTGGTAGTCCATGGCACACTCAGGATCCCGATGAGCGGTCGCTATGGAAGCGTGGCCGATGCCGTGGTAGATGCCGTCCGCCCCGCCCACCTCGGCGCCCGCCGGCTCCCTCTTGACGCCGTAGCTCGCAGGCTCGGGACTGGAGGAGCCGTCGGACATGTCCGAGACGGAGCCGCGAGGCGAGTACTTCGGCAAGGGGTGGAGCTCCGCGTGGCCCGACTGCTCTGTCTCGGACGAGTCCGAGGTCAGCATGACCTGGGAGGCGCTAGAGTAGCCGCTGCTGGAGAGGTAGGAGCTGCCGCCCGGCGTGTCGCCGCTGTCGCTAGCCATGGCCAGGGCGCTAGCGTCGGAGATCTGCTGGCTCGTCTCCACGTAAGCGGCGGCGCTAATCAGGCCGAAGCGCAGCTTGAGCTGCAGCAGCTCCGTCTTCAGGCGGACGTTCTCCTCGTTCAGCGCCATGACGCGGTTCTCCAGCACCATGTCGTTGAGCCGCCGTTTCTCCCGGGAACGCTTGGCCGCCTCGTTGTTCTTCCGCCGCTTCTCCCAGTAGGACGCGTCCTTCTTCTCGTCGGAGATGAACTCGCGCTTGCGCCTCGACGTCATGCTAGGCTTGCTGCCTTTGGCCGCACGCCCGCGGCTTTCGGGGAGCGGTGACGGCGGGCTTTCGCTGTAATTGGACATCGTGTCCACTTCCTGGGTGGGGGTGTCCCCGGTGGACAAGTGATGTAGACTCAGGCTTTCCATGGTTGTCTCCTTGAGGGCCTGAGTGGATCTCTAGCAGTTAGGTTAAAGGGGGGAGGGAGTTGGGGGAAGGGGGGAGAGGAGGAATAACTGTACGAGTTAACTTTCCTCTAGAGGGCTTTGATCTATGTTGCAGGATCTGCAAAATACTCTGGGTGAGGTGCGTGAGCTCTTCGAAGAGAGAACCTCATTGACCTTCCCCTTTGAAACGTCGACCGAAATGGCAGTGTTCAAGTGTCTAAATCTGCCAGGAAGAGCAGGTGAATTGGGAGCTTGTGCTGTATGTGTTTATCGGTGATCTTCCTGGGGACTGGGATGCCGTTCAGGCCAGTGCCCGCCTTCACTGAGTGTTCACGGGATGTGGGTCAGTCAGTCTACTCCAGGGTTTTTCCACAGCTCAGCACTCCCAGAAGACCCAGTTTCAGTGCTGTTGCTGGCTCACCAGTATCTGGGTTAGGAAGACAGTGAGAGAGAGTTAGCTATAATACCAATAGCCTGTTTTACTGTAAAGGTTATGTAAGCTTAGTGAGCAAATTAATTCAAATGATTTAAACCGTCCTCGCTTTGTGCCGGTTGTGTAACCAGCTCAGCGCCGGTGACCATGAGAGTTCATAGCGATTCAGAGACGTCTCGTACCTTGTTCCTACATGTAGGTCAGTCTTTTGATTTGTGTCTGGGTGAGGCGGGCGTCACGGGGATCATGAGAGGTTGAGTCAGTGGCACATGGAAGCTGTATGTAGGTCAACACTATTTATCGAGAGCCAAAGACGCCTGACTGGCCGCCTGGTTGGGACAATGGAAGTATGGGGAGCGCCGGGGGCTGGCGGAACACAGCTCCGGTACAGCCGCTGGTGCAGCGGGGTTCGTGTGTGACACACAGCAACAGCGCATCGTCACAGACGCGTAAGGAGGGCTGGGGCAGGCTGACTGGGTGCCAGCGCTGCAGAGCGGCAGGCAGAAGGCGATGGGAGGGGCTGGGGGAGTGGCCTTCTAGTACAGCAGAGGCAGAGAGCAATTCATTTCGGCTGGTTGGCTGTGGTCCAGCGATGCACTGTACGGTATTGTTGGTATGGTGAAGGCTGAGATACCAGCATTGTTACAATCAGTGATTATGTGTTTAATAGGTCAAACAAAACACTTTTAGGAACTAGGAAAGAAAAAATTAAAACACTCAAGACATTCAGAACTAGTAAATCTGGAAAGTCTGGAAAAAATATTCACATTAATCATTAGACATAGTGACTACTGCCTTTTTACATTGTTTGTTTGCATTTCTCTGTGACTTTCTCACTATGACTCTTTCATGTCATATTACAAACTGCAAACAGACAATGACTGACAAACAGCTGTTTTTTTTACTGCCACACACACACACATGCATGTGAAAGATGACCCCTCCATAATAGCTTTTGAACGTGTCACAATTAAACCTCTGCAACATTGCACACCACCACAAGCCCAAGCACTTCCTTATGTGGTAGACACATCAGAGCCAACAGGAAACATATTTCTCACCAAAGTCAATAACCACGCCAAAAGCAGCGTAGATACTGTAACAGTTCAGGGTTACATAATACCAAGATGTGGCTCTGGTTTCAGGGCTGGCTCTCTCTCACTGCACTGCAACTACAACTGATTCAGACATTACATGCATAATCCCAGGGATATCAAAGTTCTCTAATTAATGGGAATATTGTATTTTTGACAGATGTTGCAAGGTCATAATCTGGTGATAATATGATGGTTTAGGTATCAGGTTTAGTTCAATCAAACTTAACAATGGCAATACATTTAGTTGTTGTACATTTGTTTGCAATGTCAAACATCACTATTTTAAGATAATTAAATTACCTCAATAATCGTTAAGCATTAATTATCTGATTTTACACCGCTATATTTATAACAAGTAGTTTAACTTAAGACCATAATGTATGGCTAGAGTAGAGACAAAGAAAATAGCTGGAGGGTGGGCACAGAGCCACACCTGATTCCAATTAAGTCGCTTAAAACTTCTTTGGGCAGGCAATGAAGCCTGCAGGAGCATAACTGCAGAAATATAACTGTAAAATCAGTAAAGAAGCATCTAGTAATCAATAGTCTTCCCACTTCAGGAACACAAATACAACGGTATGGTGTATTTATAGTGTACATCTCATACACAACAACATTTTTAGTGTGGCTTAAATTACCACATTATTCAACCTGTTGTTTTTGGTATTTGACCGTTAAATTACTATTTACAAAATGAAATGCACTGAAAAATAGTAATATTTGTAGTAGTATTCCTGGAACATTGTCAACTGTTAAACACTTGCCGTTCCTTTTTTTCCCCCTGTATTAGTCTTTGTTCCTACAATGTCATTCATGGTGTACGTCAGAATTCTGGAAGATTCCCAAGCTGCTACTCTGCCAGGGGTGTTCGATTGTTCGACAATTAGCTAGTTTTAAGTGAGAAATAGCGTCTTGTCAACAGATTTACTGCAGCATGTGAAACAACAAGGGTGCAAACGAACGAGGAATTTCTCATTTGAACACAATAACAGGTAGCCTTACTCCCGCCCCTTAATCTCCATACACGCTTACAGAAGGGCGAAAAACTAAGATGGGGAGAGAGAGTGCATACGTCTGTGTTGTCCCACTGACCTAGAAACAACTCCTTCGTTCTTTGACGGTGCGCCATAAAATAGGTCAGTGGGATTGAAAGATGAGAAGATGAAAAAAGAGAAGAAAAATAAGTATTAAAGCACTAAAAATAGAGATGAACAAAATAAAAGGTAAGGGAGGGAAGAGGAATAATGGGATGTGGAGATGGAGGAAATGGGTTGTTGGAAATGGAAGATATTTTATACAATGCGACACGGGGAGTAAATTAAATCCAAAACATCTGCCAAAGCGTCCCGATTTAACCCCCCTCCCCATTTCACATGCAGGTTTCATTCTGTGTCCTCCACAGTGCTCATGTAACCTTTGTGGTGAGAAACAATGGGCTTCGGTGGCAGCCACCGGGAGGCATTGGAGATGCATTGACGTCAGAGCACACACCCCTATCTGCAACCAAGTTCAGGCATAACAGCCTCTTTTTGGGGTTTGGTGGAAGGTGGGGCTGCGCTTGCTGCACACATAACCTACGTGCTCAGAATATCTCGGTTGCAGGGCAGAATGTTGTGTAAGACGTGTATTTTAGACACAGGTTGATGTGGTGTCACAGATCACAAAGCTTCTATCTATCTATCTATCTATCTATCTATCTATCTATATCTCTCTCTCTCTCTATATATATATATATATATATATATATATATACTCACACACACAGACATATACATACTTTTTTTGCTAATTAGTAGTCAATAAATGCACCGATTTACATTTAAAATAGAATCATATAGGGTACTTTTAGGTGGAATTTAGGCTAACTTCCGGGAACTATTTTGAGGCTCCTTTGGAAAAAACGGTCCATTGGAGTGAACAGAGATGATGCAATGTGAGATGTGTTTGGAGGTCAGTGCGTATTGAGTGTGACATCTTGTCTTCCACCAGATGCCACCGTGCATCCGCCTGTCTCTGACACACACCCCTATGAGACCCCAGACCCTGACAGCCTGCCCCCCGATGTGGGCTACGGCTGCAAGATGATGGACGGCGTCGTGCATGTGTACGGGTCCAGAAGCACAATGGACAAGTGAGTACACTGGGTGCGTTCAGCGGACTGAACGTTCTGAACCTTTACTTAACTTTTTCACTGAACGACCTGTTTCCACGAAAACGTTCAAAAGGTTCTTGAAATACTTTCAAAGCCGTTTACTGCATTTAATGTCATGGCGAGTGATGCTCAGTGACGTGTACGACGTGTAGTCACATATTTACCTGGGTGTTTTATAAGTATTTGTGAGTAGAAGTCATCATCACTATTTCATGTAATTAATGGGTTTCTGCAGAGACTGATATGACCCAATCATTAGAATCAGTGTGTTGGAGCAGGGAGACATCTAAAACATGCAGGGCAGTAGCTCTCCAGGACCAGAATTGTGCAGCCCTGTCCTAGAACCACTCTGGTTCATCTTCTGCATCTGTACTGCTGAAAAACAACAATCTAAAGCAGTAAAACACAAACGATGGCTTTGTGAGCGTCAACCCACAGCCTATATGGACAGCCCAACTCCTCCCTCTTTTGAAACCTGCCATTCATTGAACTTTTAGAAAACCTTCCACCACCCTGGGACTGTATACCTGTACCTGGGCATGCAACACATCTGATTCAAATTAATTGCTTGTTATCAGCCTTCTGTTGAGATTGATGATAACGATCCATTCATTTGAATCAGTTATCTTGGAGCAGGACAACATGCAGGGCAGTGGGTCCCCAAGACCACAGTTGAGGACCACAGCTTTATACTGTTCAATAGCCTGCTTTCTTAAGTTTGACGTGGCACCATGGCATCTCACTTTGATTTAAAGATATGTTATTATATCTATGAAGTTTTCATTATGTTTTGGTGGAGGTGTTTGTTTATAAAGATGGTATGCTATTATAATGATGGTATGTTATAATCATGGCCTTTGTTTGTGCCCGAGAGCACTTGTGCAACAAATATAAGTGGTTTGCATGCGACCTCTCTTGTGCATTAGAGGGGTTGTAAACTGCAAACTAGTTATTTTTGCTGCCTCGTCTTCTAACTGTGTTATGGGTTTCAGAGTTGTTGTTGTTGTTGTTGCAACAATACAGTTCAGGTAGGGGTTATCAAACTTTAACAGAAAAGGACAGGAACACAGGAGCATGTAGTTAACAGGTGAGACTGATGGCACTAATTAGCAGAGCAAGCTCTCTTCTTCCCTCTGCTGCTGGCAGCTGGCAATGACAGCAGGGCCCGAAAGTGCTTGTTCCCCTTTGTGACTGTAACAACAGGAGCACAGAGGTGGACCTGCCCTATCCAAACCTGCAGGAGTACATCGCTGACATGAACGTCATGATGGCCCTGATCATCAATGGACCAGTGTGAGTTTCCTGGCCTGTACTGTAACCCTTGACCTCCTTTGTGTCAAAGCCCCGATCACGGTTCCCCTCCACTTCCTTTTACACGTCTAGATATTTTGCGCTTGATTCTCAAATCCTGTTTGCACCCCTCCCCACAGAAAGTCCTTCTGCTACCGCCGTCTGCAGTACCTCAGCTCCAAGTTCCAGATGCACATCTTGCTTAACGAGATGAAGGAACTAGCGGCGCAGAAGAATGTCCCCCACCGAGACTTCTACAACATCCGCAAGGTGAGGTGAGCTGTCTGCGGACTGCCGTCGAACGAAACAAGTAGTGAATCACAGCCCCGGCTTCACCGCACCTCAAATCTCTCTGTAGGTGGACACGCACATCCACGCGTCTTCCTGTATGAACCAGAAGCACCTGCTGCGCTTCATCAAAAGGGCCATGAAGAAGTACCCCGGGGAGATAGTCCACGTGGAGCGGGGCAAGGGACAGACGCTCATGGAGGTGTTCGAGAGCATGAACCTCAAAGCGTTCGACCTGAGCGTGGACACACTGGACATGCATGCGGTATGGAGCGCCAGTTAGCTAAACGCTAAGCGCCCGATGGCTTCAGAATGACTGACTGCATTGTGACTCAAGGTGACCACCCTCCCGTTTCTTGCAGGACCGCAACACTTTTCACCGGTTTGACAAGTTCAATGCCAAATACAACCCCATTGGCGAGTCAATCCTGAGGGAGATCTTCATCAAAACGGACAACCACGTTGAGGGGAAATACTTTGGCCACATTATCAAGGTGCCTGCTCTCTCAGTAGGGTATTACCAACATTAAGTGCTGTTTCCCATCTACCTGCATGTAGTTACACTCGTTGTCTTGTCTTGAAAATGTAACCATCTATGGTGTTAGTGGCCCACACTGTTCAGCAATACGTCTGATGCGAAATAAACTCTCTGGAAGCCAACAATGATTTATTGAAGTAATTTTAAGCAGTCATTTTTAGAGTTTCTTCAATTCAGTCAAAAAACTGTTTCTCTGTGGGCTCACTAACTCTGACTGAATAATCAGACGGTAATACACATCACAGCGCTAATCTTAAAGGGGTAGTAACTCAATCAAATGAAAGGATTATGTTAATAATATGCACAATAGCAAGTACCACATTATTAGATTAAATTATTTGCATTACATTACTAATAAAGGCTCTTACACTGTTATATACATGCAGTGTAATTATCTTTCTGAGATGCTTGCGCCCTCTGCTGGCCATCTCTGTCCATGGCATTTTAGGAAGTGATGGCTGACCTGGAGGAGAGCAAATACCAGAACGTGGAGCTCAGACTCTCAGTCTACGGTCGCTCCAGAGACGAGTGGGAGAAACTTGCGAAGTGGGCCGTCAAGCATCGCGTTTACTCCGACAACGTGCGCTGGCTCGTGCAGGTGCCGCGACTCTTGTGAGTTGCCGTGACGACACGTGTGCTCAAGTGCACTGATATCACTGTCCACATTTTGTTCCATGTTCATTGAAGTGTAACTTCATCCCAGCTCTGAGCCTGTCTCCGCCGATTGCACAACTCATAAAAAATGCTAAAAATGTAGCCACAGAGCTGGGTGAGGGGAAGAGGGGGACCCCTCATTAACATAAATTGGTTTTGATGACGCACAAGCGGACCAAATGTACAGTCTGAAGGACCTTGGGCGATTCTTAAACGAAAGACGTTTTAAAAGCCGTTTTTAGCCCGTTAAGATTCTGATTAAAAAAAAGAATACTGGAATTCTGACAATATTAAAACCAGCATTGATGTTTCTTATCACAGTGCAGTCTTATTATTTTGGGTACACCTAAAAAAACACAATTTAGGTTGCAGTGTAGTAACTCTAATGTTTTATCAATCCATGTCTAATCTTCCCCCTCCCCCACAGTGATGTCTACCACTCAAAGAAGCAGCTGGCCAACTTCCAGGAGATGCTTGAGAACGTGTTCATGCCGCTGTTCGAGGCTACGGTCGACCCCGCCCGCCACTCAGAGCTGCACCTCTTCCTTCAGCATGTATGAGCTTTCGCAATAATGTATTGCCACGGTGATGCGCACCAGAGGGCTGTATGTTCCTTGCTGTTCCTAATGTGTGCAGGTTGTGGGTCTCGACAGCGTGGACGACGAGTCGAAGCCAGAGCACCGCATCTTTAACCTAGACAGTCCTCTGCCAGTCGACTGGACAGACGGGGACAATCCCCCGTACTCCTATTACCTCTACTACATGTATGCCAACATGACTGTGCTGAATCACCTGCGCAGGTACGTTAACTTAGCCTGACCCTGCCAGATGGCTTGTTGAACGGAACCATCTGGAAAGTTGTCCTTGGAAACTGTTTGGATAAGGGCAGGCACATTAACAAAATACATGGCAGATGATTGGATGAGCCATCTGTCGATCACCATCGCACGTAGCTGCCAGTGGTTCCTTAAAGGATGCTGATTGGTCCGCACCACTGGTGCAAAGTGGCAAATGCATAAGTGGTAAATGTTCTAATAATTACTTGTATATTGTCACAATGAGTGAGATTCTCCCATTGTCAAGATAACAGCACTCACAGGCCAAGCTGCAGCATGAAATAATATGACTATATAGACGCATTACAATATAAAGTCATGCGACTGCAGTGCAACAAGTCAATCAGTCAGTCAACACATATTACAACAATATTTGAGTGTAGCAACATCATGCACACCGCAGTAGACTCAAGTCAAGTTTATTCATATAAAGGGATAGCTCCCTTTATCACATGAATAGTCTTAAAGAGCTGCACAGGACCATAATGCACATGGAAACATATGACAACCTCTTCACCATTTCAACTGGCGTACCTGTTAGACCTGCTTCAATGCCATCATCTTCCCCCGCATGGACTTTTGTTCTTTAATCCATTTGCAAGACCACACCCCTTAGTCGTTCTGCTGTGAATTATACTTTACTTGCTAATACATGTTTGATGGGATCCTAAACATAATTGTTCCTTTATGAGTAGACAGGATATTTTTGTATAGACTTTAACCTGAATGAATCACTACTGCCTCGGAAACGAAATACACAATTTTCCAACAATATAAATGCAACACAACTAAATAATAATAATAATAATAATAATCTGCACACAAAAGGTTTATTTCTCTCAAATGATGTTCCAATCTGTGTTAGTGAGCGCTCCACCTTTGCCAAGATAGTGCATTCACTTGACAGGTGTGGCATATCGAGTTGCTGATTAAACAACGAGCATGATGATTGCATGATGAGGTTTGCCTTGGACTGTTAAAAAGACACTCTAATTCAAAAATGTGCAGTTTTATTTGGAAAATTATATTGTGGTGAGTATTCCTGCAATCAGTAAGCCCATTGCACGCTCCCGCAACACTTATAACACCTGTGGCGTTGCAATACAACTGCATGTCTTCGAATGGCTTTTTATTGCAACCAGTCCAGGCATAGAAGTCTTAGATCTGGGAAAAATGGAAGCAAAAATTATAACGTTTATTTTTTTGTTCAGCGTATGTGTTGCTGAAGTTCACAAATGTCCTTGTTAGTCTCCGGAGCATCTTCATTAGGCTAGCTCATACTTTGAGCTAGCCTAATGAGCTTTTGGTTCAATGTGTTTTTGTTTACTGAAAAACGTTTGTATGTTTACTAAATAAATATTTAAATGCTATTTAAATGCATAATAAAATTTTTGGTTTCAGGCAGCGGGGGTTGAACACACTGGTGTTACGGCCTCACTGCGGCGAGGCCGGGCCGATCCATCACCTCGTCTCTGGCTTCATGTTGTCAGAGAACATATCCCATGGACTGCTGCTCAGAAAAGTAGGCTCTCACATCCTCATCATCTCACAAACTAAGATGAATTTCATTCCTTTTGTTTTTAACCGTGCTCAAGCCTAGCTGGAGGAAGACATTTGTTCAGAGCTGAGGTGAATGTTTAGGCAAAAATAATATTTTACCCTTTTCTAACATTGCCAGATCACGTTTAGATGAACGTACAATGTTGAATGAAGTATTGTAATTGACTTGTTTACTGCAATAGATAGAGAAGTCGCTGTTTCGAACCTCGCTGACTCCTCACCAAGTGTCGAGGTGTCACTGAGCAAGACACCTAATACTGCTCCCGGTGGTTAGACGGTGCCTTGCGTGGCTGACATCACAATCGGTGTATGCATGGATTGGTGAACATGAGGCTACTGTAATGTGCTTGATATAGGCCAGGAGGTTGGAAAAAGTGCTATATAAATGCAGTCTATTTACCATTGAGATCACCATCTCTCTCTCTCTCTCTTCCCATGCCCAGGCTCCTGTATTGCAGTACCTGTACTACCTGGCCCAGATTGGCATCGCCATGTCTCCGCTCAGCAACAACAGCCTATTCCTCAGCTACCACCGGAACCCGTTGCCAGAGTACCTGTCCCGGGGCCTTGTGGTGTCTCTGTCCACAGATGACCCTCTCCAGTTCCACTTCACCAAGGTCTCATCCGGCTAAATGCAACGTATTTCAGTTGGCTTTTATTTATTTTATTCATCTACTCCATGTTTAAAGTTACAGGGACAGTGCATTTTTGCAAATGTGCCTGTTTAGCCATATTGGCAAATATTCTACTGCGGTCAATGGGCAGGTGTAATGACACTGCAAACACACAAAATGCTTTAAAATCATAGAAGCACATTTAAAAAATAACAAGGGGTACCAAAGCATGCTTTAGGTTTTATGAATAAAATAACCGTTGTGTGTGTGTGCGCGCGTTTCTACACACAATGGCGTATAAAATATTCAGCTTTAGACAAAATGTCTAACTATTTTTATTAGAATAATAATAATAGTTGCTTTGGATAAAACCGTCTCCTGAATGTTGTATTCAAATTCCTCTGCTGGGGCACAAGGTACAAAAATGGTGTGCTGTCCAAACAATATAACACGACTGAAAACATCGTTATTTGACTGGAGAGACAAGTATTTGCTTAAGGGAACTTTTATAAGTGTGAGAAGCTTCTGTGGCTACGCCAAGCTATAAGCACTGAGGTGTGTGCGTGCGTGCGCTGCTTTGCAGGAGCCCTTAATGGAGGAGTACAGCATTGCAGCCCAGGTGTGGAAGTTGAGCTCCTGTGACATGTGTGAGCTGGCCCGGAACAGCGTCCTGATGAGTGGATTCTCTCATAAGGTGGTACCACACAACCATCATATAACGATAATGTTCCCCAACCCATCCTATCTCTGCAATTTTTGGTTTTGGTTTTCTTTTGGGTTGAAATCAGTATTACAAAATCACGCACGTTATCATGCAAAATGAGACATTTGTGAGCGGGTGCTCCAAAACAAATATAGGAGGTGTGCATTTGCTATATTTCTCCTTGTGGCTGACACCGTTTCTCCAATTAGGTGAAGAGCTACTGGCTTGGCCCACGCTACTTTAAGGAAGGACAGGAGTGCAATGATATCAGGCGCACCAATGTCCCTGACATCCGCGTGGCATACCGTTATGAGACCATGTGCGAGGAGCTGAATTTAATCACGCAAGCCATCCGCACCGATGAGCTGGAGACCATCGAAGAAGAAGAGAGTCTGTGCACGGGCAGTTTGCAAGGAGAGAAGTAGTGGCAAAAGGGAAACATAACGGAATCATATAAATGTGACTGTTTTTACACTGGGACTCATCACTTGGTAAATGAAACACTGTGGTAGAAACATACTAAAACAAGACCCAAGGTACTTGCATGGCAATATGAGAGAGGGCCTAATCTATTTTAACCCACTATAGCAAGATATATCTTTGTAGCTTTTATTTATTCATTGTTTTTGCTGAATTGGCCATTGTGTATACAGTGTGTTGTCTCCTAGTCTGTGTGAAGGTGATTTTTATTTATGCATTCTATCAGTGATTTGAGTAATTTATTTAAAAATGTGTTGCAATGGTTTGGCAAATACTTTCTAATATACTTTATATCCTCAGTGACTAAAAGGAGGGGTGGAGGGGCTAATAAGGCACTATTGACGTGACAAGGCCACACAAATCTGAACTGCTTGCTGCAGCAGGTTTCAACATAGCTCAAATAGGAAACTGAATGGATTGTCGTATGTAAACGTTTGTGGGTTGGAAGGCGCTCCATACCCAAATATAGCACTGAAAACACTGGAAAAATTAGCTTTTCACAGTTTTCCTCTTTAAGGTTTGTGCCAAATCTGAGGTAGAAGTTTGTAGGCTACAGTAATATTGGAACAATGTCTCAGTCTTTATCCACACAGAATGTCTTTGTCGGTTGTATCTTAACAGTAGTAAAAGTAAGTCTGTCTTCGCAAAGCTGCTCCTAGCAAATATCTGTCCTTGACTTTGATCCAGTAGGATTGCATGAAGGCTCTATTAGTGATACTTTGTTGTACTTTAACTATTGGTTTCTGCTAGTGGTTTCTGATTATAGTATATCTGTTGTACTGCCATCATAGGGTCACAATCATACCCACATTTGATATACAATAAATATAGTATGCAAAACCATAGCCGACACATTGTAGTTTTTATTTATAGAACAGTAAAAAGCAACAGCTATCTTATTTCATAAATGATCTTAAGTACCAAAACAAGCTGATTTTCTTTAAAAACACTAAGATTTCAGATGTTCTTTTTACTGTCTCAATGGAGAAAGGTCAATGAACTTTACTTTTCTTGGATTATGGCTTTATAACTGTCATTGCCCCTCTCATTACATTATATTGTACATTTGTGTTAAAGAGCAATACATGTATGTTCCATTAGAGGTGTATGTATGTCTGAATACATTTGCTCTTTTTAAAAAGTTTAAAATATTTACCATTTCACACTCCACTGAAAAGTCTGCACGATTGTTGTTATTCAATAAAATGACCACATAATTCAGAGACCAACCAACAGGGGTTTCCTACTGATTGGAGGTGGTGATGGTGGGGAACACCCAAACAACACCATACACAACTCAAAATAACAGGTTTAATCCAACTGCAGGAACACAAGGACAGACATCTATATTCAACAACCACTAATAAATGAAAAACACAAAGGCATATACACAGTTAGACAAGACGAGAGACAGACCATTGGTTACCAACCAAGAGAGGCAGGTAAAACACGCTGATTAAAAATAGCACTAATAAAATAAAATAAAAACACTAACGAGTCTAGTAAACACAGGCCAGAGTGACAATGAACCATGGACAGAGCTGAAGCACAAGGAACATGACTAACAGACAGGGATTGCAACACAATACAAAATACAAACATTTTGTACGTTAAGAACTTGTATGAAGTTTTAGAATTCATCCTAAGATAACACTGGCATTCTCAGACGCTGAAACAGAACACACAGCACATTGTCTAAATGGAGCCTGACACTGGCGCAGGCAATCGCTTTTGTTCACAGTGCGGACATTTTATTTAATAAATAAAAACACTACATTAAAGAAAGCATGCTATTGATCTATTGCATGTTTTGTTTTCTCAACGTTTTAAAATAAAGTTAAATAATAGTCTGCATCAGAGGTCTTCAAAATGTTTTGGGCCATGGACCCCTTGGCTGATAGAAACAACGGCACAGGGACCCCCTGACAATAACGTGCTAAATGCCTTTATTGTCATGTATAAATAACTAAGCCTTTAAAATAATTATTAACATATTTATATATTCATAGCACAGTTAGCCTCTACTTCATGCTATTGCAGTGTCCGAATTAATCATGAGTGATTTATTTAATTGAAATATGGGACTTGTACCCCTCACCGCACATGAGAAAATATGTGCTTTTGGTTGTTTCAGCAAGCACCATATTTATTACATCCCATAACAAATTTCCCGGAGGCTAACGTAACACAGTTCAAAATACAAGTACCGCCTCCAAAGAAGGGCACGCCCACCCGTCGGATGTTCGGTACTGCCTGTGATTCTTCCTAGAAAAGGTCGGTCTACAAACACTCGCAATTCGTTGGTATTTGAAGCTTGTATTACTGTTGTTTCTACACTTGCTCCATCACGTATCCTAGTCAAGATGACCATGAAACTGGCTTACTGGGATATTCGTGGGGTAAGATCTGCTAAATTGCTTTGCAATTTTATTTAATGCCGCGTTATTTAATCTTATGTTGTAGGCCTGCTGCCGCGGTGGTTTATGTCACCGCGTTCTAAATGTATGACTTCGTCTATGCATTGTTTAACAGTTTAATCATGGTCCATGGTTATTTTATAGGGCATACTTTTTAGTTTGGTAATGTTCTACAACGTTATGCAACAGAAAAACACTGGTTTTGCCTGATTATTAAATGCAGCTCGATATTTAATCTAGCAGGCTACTGCACTGAAGTAACAACATAATAATTCTTCATAATTAATTACGTTTCCATATAAAATACACCAAAGCGCACATATATTAAAAGTTAGTATATTAAACATTGTCTGGCAACTGTGACAATGAAGCTCAATCTTTATTTTGGTGGAATATCTTATCTAATGTTTGCAGCTTGCCCAGCCTATTCGCTTGCTATTGGAGTACACACGCACTGAATATGAGGACAAACTTTTTTCCTGTGGTGAAGGTAAGCTACCTCGACGTGTTTAACGAAAATTAAGTAAACTCACGTGGAAAACTGTGCTAAAAACCGAATACACTGTATTCTGACACAGCTCCTGAATATGATAAAAGCTGCTGGTTCGATTTAAAACCCAAACTTAAAATGGACTTCCCCAATGTAAGTATAGGCTATTTATTATGTTAACTCTCATACCACGTATTTACAAGTGGGCTGGTTATTATGACTACATGTTTACTGACATAGGCTACCTGATACTTGCCCCTAGCTGCCATATCTTGAAGATGGAGACAGGAAAATAGTCCAGAGCAATGCCATCATGAGATACATTGCTCGCAAACACAAACTCTGTAAGTACTGAATGTTCTCAAATGTATTGGTCTTAACAATGAATGCAAAGTATCTTGATCATGCTCAGCTAAAATATATTACTTGTGAACAGTTAGAATACTTTATAAGAGATGTACACCTTTCCCAGGCGGAGAGAGTGAGGATGAGAAGGTTCGTGCGGACACCTTGGAAAACCAGTCGATGGATTTCCGCAACGGCTTTGTGATTATGTGCTATACTGATTATGTGAGTGTCAGTCTTGCAGTGTAGTCTTAAAGGATCAATGAAATCATTTTATTTTAAAGTGTCACTACTCATTTCAAACATACATGTTTGATACCAGGACAAGATGAAGCCTGGATACCTGGAAAGTCTTCCAGGCAAACTGAAGCAGTTTTCGGACTTCTTGGGAGAAAGGAAGTGGTTTGCCGGTGACAAGGTAATGCCATGTGCATAGTGACTGCAGCTTTTAATGCCCGTGTTAAAGGTTAAGCTTTAGGTTGACTAATTGAAAACAATAAACGTAATTGCTTTTCCCAGATCACATTTGTGGATTTCATTATGTACGAGTTGTTGGACCAACACAGAATGTTTGAACCTAAATGCCTGGATGATTTCAAGAACCTCAAAGATCTTTTGAGTCGTTTTGAGGTAAAACAAACCAGCCTGTTCAATGTAGTAGAATGTGCATACAGTTCATGGGGGGGGGGGGGGGTGTAATTAATATTGATATGTCTTACTATTGCCATGAACCGTAAAATGTCATGTTTTAATGAGACTCGCTAATGGAAACTAATACCTGTAAGATGAAGTTACTGTAAGCAGTGGTGTGCATACGCTCAACCTGAAATCTTAACGGAGGCCTTTTCCACAAGCTTACAATTTCTGATGGAGAACCAGTTGTGCAATTGGAAATTACTTATTTTTTATTTGTTTTAGGCTCTGGAGAATATTGCTGCCTACATGAAGTCAAGTAGATTCATAAGCACACCCGTCAATAACAAGATGGCAAAGTGGGGAAACAAGAAGTAAATGACCCTTTATCACATGAAGAGTTACCAAAGAAGGCTACGCTTTCTTCCTGTCCTGTTTAAAAGTGTATACCGGTCCAGAGGGTTAATGTAGCTGATTAAATTTTGTTCTCTGGTGTCTGTTTGCTTGTTGTTTTTAGTAGAATGTGCAACTTTCGCATTGTAACCTCAAACAGTCAAATATGCCATAATAATCTCAGGTTGTATGAGTTTATTTGAAAAATTGTATGAATTCAGATTTTGTTGCCAGACTAGGCAGGAAGGTAAACCCCCATTTTGATAGCGCTCCCACTGTGATTACGTTATGTCATCTAACAAGTTAAAATTACCTGATGTCAATTTCACAAATAGTCTTAATGTATTTAGTGTGTTAACTAGCTTAGCTTATCTGTATGTAGGTACGATTTACACGTATGTTAGATCAGGGGGGGAAAAAAACACAAACTAACTGCCTGTATGAGTGTATGCTCTTTGTACTAGTTTCAAGGTGTACATCTGTAGCATACACCCCTCTACTAAATGCATGATTGGTGTACTAGTAATATATGGATCTGTCACACTTCACTCAAACCAAGGTCCAAAGACGTGGAGACCGTATGACCAGTCAAAGTACAGTTTTTCTCAATTGCTAAAACACAATTTCTGAAACCTTGCTCAATTTCCTGACATTAAACACAAAACCTTCAAGTACTATTTACAAAACCTCTGACTCCTATCGCAAAATGAAACATTTGCCTCAAAACAGTTTTACCTGTGGTCAAAATCAAACACTGCTCTCAAATCATAAAGTGATAAAACGTATACACACTCTCAAGCAGTCAGTAAACAACTGAAAAATAGAAGACATTGTTCAAAACAAATTTCTCAGGGAGTACATTTTTCATCTCAAAACAAATTTCATATTCTTCCGGCATTGTCTTTTGACATTTTATCATAGTAGCTCAACCTTGATCAGAAATTACTACTCTGCAATTTTGTTTATGTTCTTCTTTCTTTGTATTGCTATTTTTACAGTACTGTACCATGCATATCACAAACTTGTCATTTGTCTCTGATACTGTAATGCTTGTTCTTTGTTGATGTGAACCTGGAACCAGTCAATATATTGCAGTCAGCAGTGATTAGTCCAGGCAACTTTATTCAGCCAGTGGGGTTTTAGTGTTTTAGCAATTGCAAAAAACAGTATTTCCTCTTGAAATCTTCGTTTGGGAACAACACACTCCTTGGTGTGCAGGAATGTACTGTAGCTCTGTAAGGAGTTCATTGTTAGGGATGTATGGAGGAGAAGACCTTGAGACATGCCGTTTACTGAAACTGGAGAGGTTAGGCCCTCCTTTCGCTATAAATCTGTCTCCTGCGTTTTTGAAAACTTTTGTGTGCAAAATGTTTAATAAAAACTTTCAGAAGACATTTCATTGTGATCTATTTTATTAGACAGAATTTTCACAACAGGTCAGTAGTAAATTAGAATATGTACATTTTTGCAAATTGTTTATATGGGGGATTGGGGCTTCTTTGTGAAGATTTGAAAAAGTCAGTTACACAACATTATTTCTATTAAATCATTCATCTAATTACATTTGAAATGTACACTGCTGAGAACTGCAGAATTACCAGTGTGGTTGAAACCTGTTAAAACGGATCACAAGCCCCTCTCACATCTGAGACCACACTCAGACTGTACTTGAGTGTACATTTTAAAGTTAACACAAATGACAGCATTTTCCTTAAATTTTTAAGGCACTGTTGTCAAAGACTAATCACATTTATGCTGAAACGTGAAAACTAATGCATTTTGACTGATTAAAAATTGATACTCAGATTTCTTGTCTTGAATTAAATTAATGGAGGCAGGTTTGTCTTTTGAAAGGATTAATCATGTAGAAGTTCGTTTATATAAGCAACTCTATGGAAGATAATATAGGAAGTACAGTAACAATAATAATTACTAGTAACCATTATAAGTGCCAAATCCAGGTTCACTTGCAAGCTGTAGAATTAATGACAGACAGAAACATGAGTTAGATATTAGCACTTGTGTTGATGTTGCACATGCATGTTACTGTACGCCATTTTACACACCGCGACCGCTGATTTGATGGCCTGCAGCTGAAAGAAGACCTTGCCACCTTCCTCTGGACAGACGGCCCTCATCTGATCTCTGGTCATCTCCAACAACTGCTTACCGTTTAGCACGCCCAGACTGCGCACTGTTCTGTATGTGGAAGGACGAGCAAACCAACTATAATGAATGCAGCCTAATTGATCCCATACTGATTATGCAAGCTCCTCTTTCCATATAGATCTGGAATCATCGGTCAAAGAAAACCCATCTGTTAGCCTGATTATGCTAAATGATGTGGTTCAGACACTAATTTCTGAAGTAGGCACCAACTCTCTGAGTTCCTAGACTGGCATGCAAAAACCAAGCTTCACATGTGCTTGGAATAACGAATGGTTTTACCAGGCTAAACATGTAAGCTTACTTACTGCAGGAAAATATAAATAAGTTAAGTACCATAAGTACTAATACTGAGAAGTTGGAAAGCATCCGTAAGTAGTAATAATACAGTGATACACAATATAAATAATGCACAAAAAAAATTTTGTAAAATAAATCTGCAAAAACAAATGAGAGAAATATTTAACTCCATTATCTGTGTTAGTACGGCTTACATTTTTGAGAGACGTTTATACTGCAGCCAGGCCATTACATCTGCAGGAGAAGATCTCATGTCCAGAGATGGTGCGCCTTGTGTATGCTGATGTGAGGAACATCGAGGAAAAAAGACAGCATTCAGTAGTGACACCCCCTTGTGTCCACCTGAAGTGCAAATTCAGTTATTGCTGCCTAAATGGACTGCTTTTATATAGATCTTTACACATTACCCTATTCACACACACATTCATACACCGATGGCGATTGCTGCCATGCAAGGTGCAACCAACCACCGGGAGCGGTTGGGGGGGGTAGGGGGTTAGGCATCTTGCTCAAGGATGCTTACAGGTAGGTCAACACCGGGGTTTGAAACACCCAGACCACTCGACCATCCTGCCTAAATGTATACAAACATTGGCCAAAGTACTAACATCACAATCACATACTCTGGAAAGCCTTACTATACATCGATAGATTTAAACTGTTAGTTATTATTGTAGCTCACCCGTGGGTATTGCATGGGTCTATCCCCATTCATAGGCTCGAGAACATTCTGAGGAATGTGACCTTCCCCTTTACGGGAATTACGAACAAGCCACCATTGCTTTGACTTGTCTATAACCTGAATGAAAAATCAGAGACAGAATTTAATTGAATATCACTGTGTACTGCAGAAAGAGCAATGAAGGGCACATTTATCGCGATAGCTAAATGTGCACTTGTCTACTAGTGCAAACTAGTTTGCAGCAGTTTGTGTCTCACCTCAACTATCTCCCCTTTCATAACATCCAGCTCATGGCTGTTCCTTGCCATGAAGTCATAAATCACACGCATTTGCTCTCTAAAACGGAAGAATAAACAGTTGATTAAAAAAAGATTCACAGTAAGAATACAGAAGACTGTACAATGGAAGGTGTGTTGAACATTGCGTAATTAATATGCAGCAGTCGAAGCACGTCGCATACCGTGTTTGTTGTCCCCATGAACTGTTCATCGTGCGCTGAAACAGACATACATTACTCACTAAAAGTAATAATTTAAAACATCTTAGCCATGTATTCACAATGCTGATTCTGCAAGCCACATATTGTCTTCCTTTTTGCATATCATCAGATATATAGATAGACGACTGGCCAATCAAATCATCAGCAATCCCCTAATTCAGCAGATCACAGACGGGGGTTAGGCATTTTGCAGATAGGCCAGCTGTGAACAGTTGGACACTGTTGTGCAGTTAAACCTCACAAAGTGTCCGACCAAACCGGGATCAAGTTAACCTGACACACATGATGGATTGTAAAACACAAGTCCATAGAAACCTTTGAAATGGGCAGGCACTTGGTAGTTGATTGGGTTTGTCTGTCTCATTGTTGTTTTCACGACACACCTAAACCACGCCCGTAGCTATCAGTATGACGTTTGTTTGGTCAGAACGGTTGCTACGCCAACCCAGGCACAATAATTTCTTGGCTTTCCACACTGATACTCGCCGAAACGTTCAACCAAAGCTTGCGAGGTCAGGATGGTCTCACGATCGAGGCTAGGTGCAAGTCCCTGCCCTGCAGCTCTGGACGAATTCCTGCCAGTTACACGGGCCTAGTGGGGATTGAACCCATCACCTTGCTAACCGGCCACACTGACCACTACAGGGTCCCTAGCAACAGGAGGTGGAACCACTTATTATCCAATCATAACAGGGGCCTGCAGTACCTCATCTGGCTGACGTGGCATCTCGTAGCCCTGGCTGTCCCCCATTGGTCCATTCTGAGGGACGGCTTGGTTGCGCATGCTGCTGCTCCTGCTCATTGGAGGGCTCCGATAGGAGGACGGCGAAGGCAAGGGTGAGGGCTGCCTTCCATCGTAGAATTCTGGGTAATACGGTGGGATCATGTTGCCGTTCGGCCATTTAGACCTGTGGGTGGAAGGGAAGAAGCCGGGCAGGACAGAAACAGACATTACAGCAGTAATTTAAACTGAAACGTATACCAGGAATATTGTGAACCAAATATTCGCAAATACAATATACAAATACAGTACACACAGGTCCCCCACTTATTTGTGCAGCAATATAGTTAAAAACATATGAGCAAGCATGCATGCATACATACATAAAAACATACCGTATCACCTTGTGTATAATAAACATACAATACATCATATCGCTAGAATATATATATGAGCCATGTTTATCAGGTGTTGTTGTTCAACAGTTGCATTACCTATTACTCTGCGAGTTCAGCAGTGTGATAGCTGAAGGTATAAAATAATGTTTGAATCTATTAGTCTTGACTAGGGGGAATTTAAAACGAAAACCTGAATGTATGATTTGAAACTTTGTTTAGAGCATGGGTGCCATCAAAACGATTGATTCTGTTTTCTTAAGCAGCTGTTTACTATAAAGATCGTTAAGATTGTTTTGTTGAGTACCTGTAATTATACTATACACCATAATAGCCTTGTAAAAGAAAATTTTCTGTTTAAGATTGAGTGAGCCATACCAACAGATCAAAGAAAATATAAGAACAGACTCAATAAAAGATTGATAAAACATCAGTGTCCTCTCAATGTCAAACTGCCAGCTTCCTCGGGCAGTGAAGACGTTGCTGGCTTTTTTTTTGCACAACATATTAGTATTAAGTTCAAAGCTTATTTTATTGTAGATTATTGTGCCTATTTGTAGGACTCCACAAACTGTATATCCTTTATTAATGTATTCAGTGCAGACCGGCTGAGGGTGGTTATGTCTCAAATCAATGCACATGTCCTTGGTTTTGGAAACATTTAATTCCAATGGTGAACAGATGGTGAAATAATGTGCTAACTAACATTCTGAATGCCATTGGGAGTAAATAGGCTTCCATAGAGTATATTTTATAGAATAGGATACATGTAATATTTGAGCCTTAGCCTATACACTTAGTTTCCTTAATGTGCATAATGATTATTATAAATTATATTAATAAATATATATATCACAAACTCACTGTATGTCACTATGAGAGTGATACAGTGAAATTTAAGTTGTGACTTCAAAGTTGTAATGATTAATCCACCTACCAGCTACCATTTAAACCGAGATTAACCGCAAAACAGTTAAAGGTTTAATTTATCATCGGTCATTCTGGAGAAAGCTTGTTGATTTTTGAACTCGATCAAAACAACATGTCCCTTCAATGACATAGGACGCTTTCTCAGAAGCTCCATCCCACCCATTGTAAACGCTACGACATTGTTTTGAGGTGCGGTCTGCACCACTTTAAGTAACACCAGATTATTTCTTCAGCGCACACACCGTGAGGAAATATTCACTGAATTTGACAAAAAAGTGTATTAGCGTATAATCGCTGGCTGTACCTTTAACCTCAACATCCCCTACACTGTAAAGTGAATCGTGCGGTGTAACGAGAAGCACCTGGGTATATTCCAGGCATCTCCCAGAGATGTCCAGAGCTGGTTCTCATCTGGGGTGACCTCCTGGGCCAGTAACCCGATGGCCTGATTTGTCAGCAGGGGTGCGAGCACTGTTGGGGGCAGGTCTGGGGGGTACTGTGGCAGGATCTGCAGAAAGATGGAGAAAGGTAATTTCTTACTATCGAGTCAAAATGAAGTGCTTTGAATAAGAAAAAGTATGTGAACACCTTGGGATGACGTGGAGTTTTGCATGAATTGGTCATAAAATGTGCTCTAACTTCATCTAAGTCACAACAATAGAAAAACACAGTCT
>JAODLL010020060.1:0-24330 GCA_026546735.1 Forbesichthys agassizii | reverse complement strand
CCCAGTCAAGAGTCTGGGTTTAAACACAACCACCGTATATCATTTAAGTGATCTCAAAACTACTATTTGACAGAGCAAATCGCTCTCAACCCATATATTGACATCTGGTGGGGGTTCCCATGATAAAAACAGTTTATTTAAATATTAACTTTTAACACTCCAGTGCTTTATTTTATTCAAATGTCCCTTCCTCAATTTCCCAATACTACAATAGTAGCATACGTATCGAAAAAGAAAACAGCCAATGGTGCGTGCATGTGAGATAGATGGATATTATCGTACACAGCTACACATGGGCTAGCGTGTGTAAGATTATTAAACCAGTAGGCTAGATCAAGCCGTCAGCAAATACAGTCAGCCTGGCAAACCTCTCATTAACTAGGCTTTAACTAGGCTATTCAACGACAACATACATTTAAAGCGGGGGAAGGGGGGGGGGGAAAGGGGGCATCAGACAATGAACCCATGGATATTTCTTGTAAGGTGTGTAGACACAGCCGTTTGGTCCAGCATGTGGTTACAGAAAACACAACACTTTGGAAGACTTACATTAGCCAGATTGCAATAAACTAAATGCAGGAGTCTAAGGCCATATTTAATAAGTCCCAGCACATTATAAAAATATTACTTGCAAACACGCCTCATGCTCCAACTGGGTAAACACATGCTAGGTGCAGCGATGTCAACATCTCAGTAATACAACACACACACACACACACAGGAGGGAGAGAACCGAGGAGGGAGGCTCCACAGATTAAAAGACCAATGGATAAAAGGACGTATTCAGGATCCCATTTAACAGCTACTTACAAACAGAAAACATGTGAAAACCAAGAGCGTTAGCGTCCACAGGGCCGCCTTGAGGAATGATAGGATGGAAATGGGGAAAAACAAGACATGGTAATTAATAAATCAAAGAGATAAAGAGAAAAAATATGAAATGTAGCTGAAGACAGAAGCCATTTTTAGTTTCGGACAAGTTAATAAATATCTAAATATCTCATCCAAAATTAAATACTAAAAACCAAAGGGAGAACAGGTAGTGTGAAAACAAAACAGAGATAGGAAAGGAGGAATTAGGGGACAGAAAGCTGATTTGTGTGGGGGCAAAATAGGGCCGCCGCCAGTCACACACACACACACACGTCACCAGCTGTGTGGGTGTGTTTGTGTGTATATTTCAGTCACAGACTAAATCATACAAACCCCCAGAAGGAATGATCAACGGCAGTCATTATTTACATTCCTTCTTTGTTCCCCCCAACATATTTTACATCCAACATAAGATGTTCTCAGAGGGACCAATGTCAGGATTAGTAGTTTTAGTGGCATCCATTGTGAGCCATGCTGGACACTCTATGGTTTAACAGGTCTCATCTACCTGTGACGAGTCCTGAGCCACACGCAAACAAAAGAACACAGCCACTGGCCTAGCAGTTGCCCTCCACACCATGCTATTGGCGGGCAGAACACGCAGGCTGGATTACTATTGTAGGAGAGCTGCCGGCGAATGGCGTGGTCACAAAAGGCCTTGGAGGCGGGAGGGGGAGGTGGCGGAGGAGCGGGGGGCTGGGGGAAGGCAGACGGTCTGACCGGAGAGAGAGGAGCCAGGAGGGAGAAAGGAGAGGAGGGGCAGGAGATGGAGGAGGAGGAACCTGACGCTTAAAACAAAATATATTTTTAAAATACAGAAAGGATTAACACAATCAATTCATGAAAGATTGGTTCTCCTCCTGCATGAGGTGAAACCACAACAATTATTATTAATAAGAAGAAATGCTTTAATGTATAATAGACGTTTTAGAGTGTTTAGGTATACAATGTACTGTCCCATACTGCAGCAGAAATCATTTCCAGCTGCTTACATGAACAATTAATAGTGTGTGCGTGTGTGTGCGTGCGTGCCTAGTACCAGTGTCAGGGTCACTGAAGTCAGGCAGGGTCATGGCATTGAGCTGTCGTCTGTCTGCAATGGCTCTGTCCAGCAGGCTGCTGCCACGCCCAGAGTCACTGAAACACAAATGCAGTGACGACGCTTCAAAGCACTGGATTGGAACATTGGCAATATTTCAGTGGTCATGTCCAGCCTGGCTTCATAATAACGAAGCGAAGGTGTGTGTGTGTGTGTGCGTGCGTGCGTGTGTGCGTGTGTGTGTGCGTGCGTGTGTGCGTACCTTGGGTTGGTAAGGTTGTAAAAGCTCTTCCAGATCTGCAGCATGTGTTTACAGGTCAGCAGAGCCTCTTCTGGTCCTCTACAGAGAGTCTCCAACTTCACCTTTGTATACAGTAGACTGGGAAGAACACACACATAAGAGCTCTAATCCTGAACTAAGTTAAAGGTTTGAGCACTACAAAGTGGGATTATTATTGTGTCCAGACACATTTAGAAGGCTTGCTGCAACCAACGCAGCATAGCGAAGCAGAAGTGAACGCATGCGCGCACAGCGGGGCTTCCGCACGCGTCTTACTTAAAGTTCTCGGGGTACTCGGACAGGGCCATGTCGATGATGTTGAGGCCATCGTGATAGTGTTTCTGAGCGGACAGCAGCAGGGCCAGCAGATGCAGGGAATGGACGTCATCGCCTTGGAGCTGCAACGCCTGGCGGACGTAGCCTAGCGCTTCAGGGATCTACACACACACATACATACATGAAAGCAGGCATTTTATTATTATTCTTTACCATAATTATTATAGTTTCCCCAATGGACATGAGACCTTAAACAGTGTTACCTGTCTGGACACAGCCAGCTGCAAGGCTAGGTAGAAGGCTGCTAGATGGTCAGTAGGAGAAAGGCTCTGGGCTCTACAGGGGATGAATACACAGAAGGAGAGACACACATGCTGAATAAAACGCATGCTGGCTAGGAGCAGCTCATTTCAGAAGCAAAGAGCCATGTGCTCATTGTGTTTACCAAGCCTATATACACAGTCGACTAGCCCGCAGTCAGAGCTGTGAAATGAGGTGGGTGTGAAGACAGGAAGACAGTGATTTGGGTGGCGGTGTTTGGTACCTACCTCTGGAAGGCTCCCAGAGCTTTCCTCTGATAGTCCTCTTGTGTGCCTCGCAACGATGCTGCAGAAACAGCACAGGACAAAATGGTGTAAGGGGGCATAGTGGATTGTAAATCTCTAGCCTGGTGCCTTCCCATACCAATAGATCAGGATCAAAAGCATATCCAAAGAACCTCTAAATAAATAAGCATCCCAAACATTCTTTTGTCAAATAGAAATCCACACCTTACAAACGCTTCCTAATTTCTAACAGTAAACCACTGTCCATTGTCTACTACGGCAACATCATTTTGCCTTAGAGATCAATAAGCACACACACAGGCTTACCATCAGTCGCCTTGAGGCTATAGACCAGTCCTATGGCCAGGTATCCTTTAGTCCTGAACTCTGCTGCCTTGTCTCCCATGTCTATCACCATCTTGGCAAAGCACTCCCCCTCATCCAGCTGCACAGAAGACAACAGGCATCAGGAAAAGACACACACAGGTGCAGGCTGCCTAACATCGGCCAACACTGGTTCACGGAGCAGTCAATGCATTCAAATGTCATTGGCAGGGGACCACACCGACAACCAGGACATTGTCAGGTCTGTTGCTCTCTTTGCTTGTATTACGATCAATGACGTGTTCCCACCCAGTGCAAGGGTCCTATGCACAGCTTGACAGCCAGAAGTGGGATGGTAGGATCATCTGGCTTCAGGCGGATGCACTCCTTCAGCACCTTGACGGCTCGCGCTGACTTCCCGGCCGCCATCAGCGACAGGGCCAGCTGGTACCACAGGTGGAACTCCTCGAAGGCAAACTTCATGGCTCTCTCCAGACACTGGAGACACGCCGAGATCACACGCAGTGTTAATACATACACTGCATGCACACATGGAACTAAAGACCTGGTAATACACAGACGGGATAAGTCGTTTAATGGATATCATCTGATAAATGATCTTCTTGTAATTAGAACCACACCATGTATGGGTCAACATAATAACACATTATACTAATGAATATTTATTAAAGTACAGGCTAGAAAGATATGAAGCATTGTGATGTGGCCTACTTAAGGAACAAGATAAGCTAGCGGTCCACAAATGTTCTTTGGCCCAGCCCACCTGCCTGTAAGCATCCATGAGCAAGCTGTCTAACCAATACCTGCTGTAATACTAGCAACTGTGCTCACATTAGAAAAGGTATTGTCAGACACTCTATCAAAACAAAACACCTCTCCGTTTAATGCCATAGGGTGCCCCTTCATTAGCTCCGCCCCACACATTGGAACACATTGTGAAGGCTGGGATGGTGTTGTTTTGTATTGTCTGCACCACTGTATGTTCCTATGTACAGCCAGAACTGTGTAGAAGTACCAGATTATATTTTTGGCACAAACCGTACGATATTTGGTCAATTTGACAAGTGTATTAGCTTACAATCGCTTACTATGCCTTTAAATTAAAAGTATCTGCTAAGGGATCCAATACTATTTGAATTGAAGAATCATATTTGCCCCTGAATATGGTTCACATGAGCGCAGGGGCAGACCAGCTCGTGTGTGTGCGTGTGTGTGCACTATTCACCTCTGACAGCATCTCATACTGTCCTCTCCTCCCCAGAGCAATGGTCAGGAGGTCGTAGACTACAGACGCAGACTGAAGGCTGATGATACGGTCGTTGTTATGCTCTGGAATCCTGCTCAGCACAGCGTCACGGTTAGCCTGCAACACACACACACACACGCGCGATCCTGCTATGCAACAATCACAGGTGTTGATAAACACATTCATCAGGACACATTGTGCTTGTGTCTCACCATTGACTCACTGATGAGCAACAGCAGCAATGCTTCTTCTGTGTTCTCCTGTGGACAAAACAGACTGCAAGAGAGAGAGAGTGAGAGAGATACCAGTAAACAGTTGATACAGTAGAACGCTACATTTATTTGCCTTTCTGGCACATACAGTATTTGACAGATTCATTGACATTATAAATAAACACGGATAATGGAATACAAACACATACTTCTCCCCAGAATACACTCTTGGTGGTCGACTCAGGTTGTAGTTCTTGGTGCGAGTGTGTCCTTGTCGCGTGAGATCGTCCAATGGGGACACGGTGGGCGGGTCTTCCACAGGAGACCAGTAGCTTTGTTCACACATCCCTCTGAGCAAGATCTCTGCTAGCTGTCTGGCTATGGTCTGCGCGCACATACACACACCAAAATATTTGTTGTAAAATTTGTTTTGGAATATTTCAGTCTAATTGTTTGGGAGAATGTTGCCATCATTTTCCAAATCACTTTGTATACACATTGTCTGTGGAGCTATTCATTTTGCATGACTGCAAAGATTCCATTTTAGGTAAACTAGTCCTGTAATGTAATACCCACAAACTGTATTCTTAATCATTTTTGCATTACCACCCTCGCTTGGATATACAGGCCCCCTCCCTTACCATACGGAGATTCTGTGTGGTCCTGGTCTCCACAGCTCGCAGAATCTCCCGGAATCGGCCGACACCCTGTGTCAAGTTACTACAACAACCAAAGAAAGTGAAAAGTGAGTCAAAGCAGGTCCCAAATGATGGAACAACAGGAAGAAGACACAATGTGTGTATGCAGCAGCTGCCTTAAACTCTGAGTAGTGGGGATTGCCCATGTATGTTTACTTATAAATCTCCCCAATCCTAAACCATGAGTGACATGAATATAACAGTATCTGTATTTACATTTTTTATTTTGTTAAGAATAACAAACATGGCTTTCAGTGAATTATTATCCAAGTGAGATTTATCCTTGAGGACATATTTAATGTCTTATGTCATTGTCACAGCTAATCGGCTATACATAGTCTACGAGGAGGTGTCTACAAAGCTTATCTACTGTACTATATCTGCAAGACAGTGGTAGCTGGTTATTTCAGAGACAAGGGAAAAAAGACACAACATACAGCAGCTGAAATTAACTGTTTTTGCTTTTGAATTATATGGTAGACATTGGTCTGCCATAGTCTGTAATTGTTTGCCTTTCCTGTAGTAATCAATTTACCATTCTGATCTGTTCTACAACATTAGCATATTCTGCCATGTAGCATAAAAAGCAGCTAAATGATGTTGCTAGTTCTAACCACAAACCACACAAAGTAATTACCAAACAAACTGAGATATCTTATTTACAAAGACGTACTCTATATGAAAAACAGAAACAGTCTAACTGCATCTAGCACTCATCATCAAAATCAAGTCAATCATTGACTAGAGAAGCTTGGCTTCCAGGTTGGACAAAATGCAATAAAGGAAACCTACTGTGCAAAGATATGTACGTTGAAATATATTTTCTCATGCAAAAAGCCCTCAGACTGCCATGTAAGCGTGTAAACAACTCGTTGTATTTTAATTTTTTGTATTAAATTGTAGGGGAAGCCGAGCTTCTCTTGTAGTCTCAGAGCAATCGCCACTGCTGAAACTGCTTTGGTTATCCTTGGGACTACTATATGTAGTCTGGAGGGAGCAACTAGTAAAACAGTGTTACAGCAGGAAGACACTAACTCTCTACTACACCTTTTATCCACAGCGCTAGTGTGTGCATCCACTCAGGTACATAATCTCCATCCTCTTCCATGGAGAACTTTATGTAGCATGTGTATGGTAGATGCAGGGGAAAGAGGGTTAACACAGCCCAAACACACTTTAGTCTGTACTAAATGTGTTTTATAAAAAAAAAGATATTGCAGTAGCGAGTGTATCGAAATGCACACATCCCCTATTGCTTGGCATCTTGGGAGTAGATATATAGTAAACGCTATGATTGATAGTGTATTGCATGGTTATTCAACTCCGGTCCTGGAGGGCCACAGCCCTGCATGTTTTAGATGTCCCCCTGCTCCAACACACCTGATACAAATGACTGGGTTGTTAGAAGCCTGATAACGACCCATCATTTGAATCAGGTGTGTTGGAGCAGGGAGACACCTAAAACATGGGCTTTTTCTCAATATGCGTTCTTTTCTGTTCTTGCAGACTTGTGAAACGTTCTTGTAATTGAGAAACAGCCATGGAGGGCGGAGTTGAATAGCTCAATATTCCACACAGGCTAATAATAATAATAATAGTAATACACCATGCCAAAGCCAATATATGGCTCTGTTTTGCAATATTTCCCACAGCACAAAGTAATGTTCGGCTACTATTCGGTCACTCCTCTTCTTCCTAGCACAGCATGGATTCAGCAGCGAGGGCTCTAGATTACTTGTGATTCACACCTTGCCTCATTGCTCTCCGACACAATTCTGAAGGCGATGTTCTTTCAAAGCACAGGTCTCAATTCCCCACCCTCCCCTTCAGTCCATCTCACCCGTTTTTGAAGTGGATGACATGGGCTCTCTGTAAGCCCGTCTCTAGGAAGTAGCCCAGCTCCTGCTCCTGAGCCGCTGGGCCCGGCTTCGGACTGCGGTTCTGAATCCCTGCCGACAGAGCCTAGATAACACAAACACGGGTTGATGCGACAAGGAAGCACATTCTCAGATGACTAAAAGGAGGTGAATGCAAACACACACACCTTCTCAACCTCCTGCAAGTAAAGTAGAGCGATGTCTCCAGACTTCTCGTAGCAGGTGATGATTTCTTGATCACGAGCCGATGAGATCTTGTTTGACAACGACGGGGACAAAGTGTTCTTATTAGACAGGGAAGGAGAAGTGGGCGGGACCTTCTCTAGACACAACCCTGGGCATTAAACAGGGAAAGAGGCAGAAAAGAAAATGGTGAGAGATGGAGACTGTCAAAATGTTAGCCATAAACACGGTGTTTTCATTCTAGAACGATGGCATTAACAACTGCCATGCCGATCTATTTTCATCTGATCAATCATTTACATTAATCACATTACCAGTTTATTAGTAATACATGATAGTGTATATCTGATGTCAAATAACAATCTCAATAACATTGAAAAAACAACAACTTGTGAAATAAATAATTCACAACTAATTTTGTCTATAGATATGTTGTATAATAGCAACATATCTATCATCTGTAGAACAATATGAGCAAAACGTGCAGTCCTACATTGCCACTCTGTGGATGAAAAGCACACTGCAGGATGGGTAGGAAAATGTCTTTCCCCAAGCACTAAATGACCTGCTCCACAGTAGCTAATCAGTATCATGGTACAGTATATAATACTGAATTTAGGCCACGCCACTGGTAAACAAATTGGTTTGCCTTTATTAGGTTACTGGTTTATTTATTTCCTGTATAGTTAAGTTAAGGCTTGCTAGCAACACACTTCTACTACTGTTGCAGTCATTCAAAGAGAAGACAAGCACAGCATGAACTTCATTTTGGCCAGTATATTTTAAATCAAGGCGATTACCGTATATGAAGGTTTTCTTAATTCTATTTGAGACATACATTTGCTTAAGAGTGGAATAAAAAGCTCCAACTCAGCCCTCTCGCCAGTATTAAGTATTTGGTTGCATATTACTGCATAAATGATTCTGTGTTACTGTAGCAATACATTTATTGAAGCATAATGGATGAGTCTACTGTAACAAACTCAACACCTGGCATGTTTAGACAATCAGTCAGTACTGCAAGCTTTTAGCACAACATACCTTTTGTAGCATAGGCCTCTGCGATTATTGACAGCCTATATACAGGAGCACCCGCCAGCTGTAATTCATCAAGGTTCACTCTGCTGTAGTGTCCTGTCAATTAGAAGTACTACATTCTAAGCACAAATAGCCCAATGTCACCATGACTACAGTATGGACGTACCCAGAGCAATGTAAAGAGAGACTTGTTTCATCTCTGTTCACTCCAATGGACCGATTTATTTTCACAGCAATGGCGGATCGTGTAGAAATAGTTCCCGGAAATTAGCCACAAATGCGAAAAGTACCTTAGAAATTATATTGTAAATGTATATGTGCATTTATTGACTACTAATTAACAAAAAAATAAGTTATATATCTATAGTGACTAAAATTTCCCATCAATCACTTCCTGGAATGTGTTTTGCCTCTCCATGAACCATGTGACTGTTGAACATTTCTAACTTAATTTGACATAACTCTCATTCCATGGCTCTGGATGGACCGTTACATGTTCAAATGTCATCATGACTACAGTATGGATGTTGGCATGGAACAGTATATTGTCTACCTATGGCGTCGCTGTATTCTCCTTCCACGTAGCACAGTTTAGCCATCATCAGACTGGCCTCCTGGAGGTAGTCAGCCTGTGTGTGTGTGTGTTTAGGGGGGTGATAAGAAGAGAAGATGAGACAGGGTTCACTATTTTTTACCATACCTAACACATTTCTAGTACATCTATCCATCAATCCATCTATTCCTACCTTGAGGTTTCCTCTGTCCAGTGCAGCGGTCAGATGCTTCCTGACCTCCACCAGTGTAGGCCGGGCTCCCCTGGGGCTGGCCCCCTGTTTGATGGGGTTCTCCTTCAGGTAGAGCTGGAGCTTACACTCTGCCAACAACAGCTCTCCCAGGTCATCTACGCATGCACACACATTAATATAATAGTTCAGTCTAACCTTTGCCAGCATAAGCTCTTTGATGTTCAGACAGACAGGCTTGATAATTGTGCACTGTGTGTGAATATACTTCACTTGGGTAGTGGAAAGAACACAGTACTGTCCAAAGTACTATAGCTAATATACAGTGTCTGCAGGGTTCAATTGACATACATGAAACATTGCATTTAGGCATATTGGCATACCTGAGAGTACTGGCTATTGCAAAGTCTCTATGTCTAATGTGTATACTCTTCTTAAAAGAACATGTGCTCAATGAAAACCTGACACTGTCCCATTTAACCATACTCTATGAAATCTTCAATCTTCCCATAAATAATAGATAGGCTACTTTTCTAGTGGGATTTGTCTTTTAAGCTAGGTTTCATCCTTGACATGGTTCCACTGCACACAGTGGAAAAGGTATAGACGCGTTTGTGTGTGCCTGCTATATTAATATACAAACATACACAGGTATGCATGTTAATATACAAACATACATGTTAAATGTACCCATCCTCATATGCTTATCCGTGTATACAAACTGTACATTTAAACACACACACACGAACGGACGACAATTTATTATAGGCCTACGTGATTGTATAAAAGTGGGTGGCGGAGAAGGTAGAAAGGAAAAGCAATGCAAGGTGATTTCTCTACCAGTACGGTAGCTTGTCAGAATGTTTCAAAAACAAGAGTTCAGGCGTGACCGGTCCCTACCTGGGGATAAACGGAATTTGACAGCATTTAGCTTAGCCAAAATGCTAGCTACTCGAGCCTTACAGCCTTAGAGCCTTAACAGTCAAAACAGGAACCAATTCCAATTGAATAACAAATGTCAGGAACTATGTATACATCATAACATGCAATTAATCAGAAACCAAATAACACACAACGTATTAATAACCATTGTAGAATTTGCTTATTTTAACGTGTTATAGCTACATTGCTTCTGGTCATTGGTGGGAAGACGAATGCTCAACTGCTGAAACGGTCAGGAAACACCGCGGACATTGATTCAAGATCGGGCCACGCACGACTGAATAAACGGATAATAAAATCATACATATATGTCTTACCATTTGATATTAGTTTGGCCGAGAGCTGTCGGACTAACTCCGGTATCTTGTCCCATTGGCAATCTGAGCGGCATCGCTCAATCTCGGTGTCTAGCCGAGAACCAGATTTCCTCGCAGTCATTTTCGGAACACTGGGTCGACAAGACCGAAGCAGGACAGGTTGCTCCCACTGGTTCCGATTGATATAGGGAAACGTAGGCGGCAAGATTCAACCTAACTGCGGAAAACTAGTGACATCTAGCGTAAATAAAGCGCAAATCCCTACATGCAACCTGTTTGTTTGTTATACAACTTCCGTTCAATATTTATAAGATAGGTGTAACCAGACTGTACCGGTACCGTATGGGTTTTACCGTATTACCGTAGTACCCGGTATTAGCAACACTGTGGCTGTGTTCTGATCGAAAGCTGTATCCCCTGCTCCCTATGCAATTCACAGGGTATATTATCATAGGAAACTTCACATGGAACCCGATCGTTGAAACGGTTTATTTCGGAACGCCCTACGACGTAATCAACAACAGACAGCATCTGGGTCGCACCTTGATTACAGTACCGTAGTAGTTTTAGCAAACAGCATTGTTCACTGTTATTTTAATACTAGTATAGACACAATGGATGTGCATAATGAGAACAGCACCGGTAGTTGGAAAATACATTTGATAAGACTTCTGTGGACTGTGTGGTAATGCATTTCTGTGGTTTGCAGTTCTCTGACCGTGATACTGATCTTGTTTATAGACATATCTATCTCATTAACATTCATAACATGATTTGATCTGATACCATTATAAAATATTAAAATATGCTACATTATGGAAATTGTATAAAACAAGTTTGTTTATTTAATGAACAGATGTCATACTGTACTACGTTCATTTAAAAAATAAATATACTTGAATTTAAAACGTACTTTTAACGTCACTGTCATGTGTGACACGTGACCAGAAATAGCAAATGTTCCTTGAAGACCGTAGACAGAACTGAGATGGGGGATTTGTCTTTGTTTCTTTCAGCTGTTAACATTTCGCTTGGACAACATATGGAGTCCGAAAAGGTTAGAAATATTTAATCTTTCTGCTCCGTTTCGTTGATGTAGCAGCCAGCTACATAGCCTTCTATAATTTTCAGACTAATATAATAGAACACTAAGTGCGGTATTGTACACGTTAGCATTAGCTAGAGATGGGCAGGTGAAGTTTTTCTGAACCAGTGGATTGGTTGGTGGGACAATTGTATCGGAAATTAGTTCATTACTCGAAGCTTTTCAAATCAGTGCTCGATGAGGGCATCTGCTGGTCAAAGTTTTGGTACCGTACAGTTTTGTCGTATGCTGTTTCACAACCGACACATGAATTAGCAACTTGAAGCAAACATTACGGTAATGAATCCGCAGTCGCGACCAGACTCCGGATAAACGGATGAAGATGAATATATGAATACATTAATTAGCCTACAATAATAAAAAAAATTGTTCCATTGCATAGAAGGATAACAAAACTATAAAGATTTTGGATTTGAAAGGAACAGAAGTAGCCTAAATACATTAATGTATATTATAATTGTAATACTTTTAATTCAATTAAAGTGTTCACACATTTCAAAATACCCTCTTTGCAGCATGTTCATGACAAACTATTCTAACTCTCGCAATACACACCAAACCCACGAATGCGCACCAAAGGTTATTAAACCTTTGAATCAGATTTAATCAGTCACGTTGGTGTCTGGTAAAGGGCACCGAATTAATTGATCACGTAATCTCGTTATTTTTTATATAAACTCCGGCACAATGGGTCTTTCTCAATGTCAAGGAAGGATCCTTAGAGGCTGGATTTCAAAGATGCTACGTCATCAAATCTCGACAAAGTACAGTTCCAATGTCTAGGATGCTTTAGAATTCTACCAAGGCGTTAATCATTTCTGCCTGGCTTGACTTATCAGGTCCGAACCATTAACCGCGACGGACCAAGCACCATGAGCAAGTGGTCCGTGTCGTACCGTACGTGATCTCCGTGGTCCGTGCCGTGGTCCTTGTTAACTGTTTTCATGTAAACAGACGAAAACACACGAAGTGAACCGCCGAGCAGTAGAACCGAACAGGCTATTTAGCCAGCTACAGCTAAAGCTATAATCTAACACAAGGAATGTCGTTTTGTAGTTATACACAAACGCATAAACATTCTGCATTTATCTTAAGCTCGCCACCTCTTAATTACAAAAATATTGTGCTTATGAAACTATGCTTGTCAATCTTAAAAGTATTTATAAAACATCGTATTTTCGATGGCTGAACAAACAACCATGAAGTCATGCCATAGTACTAAAACTCATAAGTGACCACGGGCATGACCACAGGGACCACGGCAACTGGTCCGTGCCACTCATGTGACCACTAGCTGCAGCGCCCCCTAGCGGTAGCGACCGGCAACGGCAGTGGTCCGTGTTTGTGACCATGGTCACAGGACAGACCCCAGAATTGGCTACAACCCCTACTGGCTCTGAAGCAGTGGTGCAGATCCTCTCATGCCCTGGCTGTCAATAGACTAATCTGCAGCGGTACCGAACTATAAAGTTGGTAAACGTTTATTTAGTAGCATACGCATTCATCCTATTGGTTAACGTGAAGGAATATGTCGGAGCACCTCGTAGGGGATGTCAAACTAGGCGAGAAAATAAAATAAAAATTCTAACATGCTAGTCTTTTTGTTGGGACGTCGTGAGGCGTCGCAGAGGGCTTGTAGCCTATCTTAGAATATGTCACACTACACGGAGTAACGACGCCTGTCGTCTCTCCAGACGAGCCACGTTCTGTCACGACCAAATTGGGTCAAAATCGCCCTGAAATCGTGTAGTGGATACCCGGCATAACAGTTGGAGAGGATCAAACCAAAGATGCTTCGACGTTTTCCTTTATTCCTTTCTTTCTTTTTCTCTGAGCATAAAATCCCCAGCATCACCCACAGCGCTTGTGTATCCATGATTGACAAATACTTGACCGGGCACCGCTGTGAACTATGATTGACAACTTCTTGACCCCTCCTCCCCGATGACACATGATCTCGCGCCAGGTTGTGAATGACAGCATACTGTGATCGGTCGGTGTCATGCGTGTAGTGTGGCCAGTCTCCCTGCCAGGACACGTCAAGAATTTATTGCACAATATTCGTCTAATCTGACATGGTAACAATCGTGAAAGACAAAAAAGTCGTGTAGTGCGTACCCGGCATTAGACGGACAACATAACGTCTACTCAAATAGTACTAATGTACTTTTCTACAATATATTTTGTATTAATATGTTTTCATTTTTAAATTCACTCATACTGTAATTGACAGCAGGTGATGTAAACTATACTGTTTCACACTATTGTTCGTTCCAGGACCCAGGGAGGGAGAATGAATTTGAGACTGTGGAAATGGGTGAGCAGGTAGGAGATGATGGGAGGCGGAGAACAAGAGTACCGCGGAAGACGATCTACTTTGCCAGCGGAGAAACTATGGAGGAGTACAGTACTGACGAGGAGCTGGAAGAGGAGGAGTCTCTGAAGAAAGACGTCATGGCTGTGGACGTGGTAAACTAGTCAATAATTCAGTGACTGAATTTAATAAAGTAACTGATGATTAAACAACCCTCTTTAGACTACTGAAGAGGGACTTCTGAGACTTCTAGGTTTTAAATTGGATGCCAAACATCTGATGTTCCAAGCCAAGTTAATGAAAAAATACTTTTAACATAATCTGGCCTAGTAGCTACCAGCCAGTACACCGTCTCAATGTCCCTGCTTGCTGGAGTGATTGGGTTACTTTATCAGCATAATCATGGGGAGATTTTATTCGTTTTGCAATTGTAAATATTCAATATTATGTTATTATGACAGTCAATAATATAGTTAACAGTATAGTAAAAGTAGTATTGCCTCATATCTTTCAGTCAATAAATATGTAGTTTGATTTCTTTAATCTTCCTCATTTTGTTTTAGTCCAAGCTAACATGGGGCCCATATTTCTGGTTCCAAATGTGGAGAGTTGCTACATCTACTATTACAGGTAGGCTGTTGTCCTTATATGAACGCATTCATGCTGGCATATGAAATACTGTTTCTGTATACACATACATTGTTCTGCTGCTGTGACGCAGTGTGTGTGTGTCTGTCCTGTAGTGTGTGACTACCTTGGAGAGAAAATGGCTGCTGTTTTAGGCATCACCACACCAAAATACCAGTATGCTATTGATGAGTACTACCGCATGAAGCAAGAGGTACTGTAGGAAATACATAAGTACAAATACTGTGGTTATCCAAAGTCGGGGCACACGATGTCAGGGGTTTTCAAATAATAAGGCTTTAGGGTGATCTTTTATAGAGAAGAAAATAATCTGTGCTTGTTTGTCTTGATGGACCGACATGGACCCCTAACATATGCCGTGTCCTCCTGCAGGAGGAGGAAGAAGAAGAGGAGAACCGCATGTCGGAGCATGCAGAGCATCACTTCCAGCAACAGCACAGGCAGGGATCAGAGAACCGCGTGTCACCTGTTTCGGCTACCGTGGAGCAGCCGGAGCCATCTGGAGCCTCCTTTGTCAACGTTAGCTTTGAACTGGACCCAGAGCCACCACTCTCTGCTCCAGATACTAGCAGAGTTCCCCCACCCCTCCCCTCATGAAACATAGACACATAAACACGGCGTTCTTCTTCAACCTGTAGCACTCCCGGTTGACAAAACATCCTGTTTTTTTTTTGTGTTGTTTTTTTTTTAAACTGTCTGTAGTTTAAATTCATATTTTTGTATTTTACTTTTACTGTGAAAAGGGCTATTTAATTTTTTTTTTCTTCTATGCATTCATACATACATGCAGTTATGTATGTAAGAGACATGCAGTTCTGTATGTAAGAGACATACATGACATGTAACCATTATTATACTTCTGTCATGTATAAAATGCCTTAATTTTCAACCGTTAACTTAGTTTTTATAACTGGGAAATTGGTTGAAAAATCTTAATTCTCTCTTAATAGGATAAATGAGTTTACAATGTCATCATCCATCACCAGAGGTGAACTGGTTAATAGTTTGCACTAATATCCCCATACCAGCTCAAATCTACTCTGTTCAATGTCTTTCTAGCTGTTATAACTGTTTATTTATTTAGAACCCAATACCCAGTTTACTTTCATGTTATAGCCTATATGAGTGTGTGTATACTGTATATTATACAGCTTCCATATATACTAAGAGGTCCTTGTTATCGCTGCTTCACTAGACACTAAGGGCTGAATAATTAATATAAAAAAGTGCTAATATAATTGAAATAACACGCATTTCTCCTGTAATGTATGCAATCTGGGAAATCTATGTTAACATATCCATTAGTTTAAATAAACAGCAAGTTATCAGATGAATTTGTATAGGTTAATATCAAAATATATTGTGCTACACAATATGTGAATAAACAGGCACAGTTTAACCACAGTCCTTCCATGTTAATTACAAAGTTTAAAAAGCTGATGCAAATAAAATATTAACTGGGTGGAGATTCAAAATAGGCCTATATCAAAGGAAAGGAGTTTTAGATATCCTAATATAGAAACCTCATTTTCTGAACACTAATAAAATGTTGAGATGCAATTTATGTGAAACCTTTTTGTAAGAGTAATGATTTTCAAAATATGTAAATACATAAATAATTTCTGATTAGCCTACTTTTTGGATAATATTAGGAAGATATAAATGTAAGTAAAAATGTACCTTTACTAATTAGGCAATGCTGGCAATTCGACTACAGCAGTCCCAAAACTAATTACTAATTATTAAAAAGTGCTAAACTATTAGGCCTAGCCTACTCTTCATATCCGCTAGTCAGTGTGGCCAGCACTGTGTAGCACTGTGATATTTTCACTCAGACACGCGACACCTCAAAAGACGCTCTGGCGAGATGGCTCTCTCATGGGGTTATCCTGCCTTGTAGGCTAGAGCGAGTTTGATTCCCGGGTGGGGACGAACGAACCCCCAAGTGCCAAAAACCTGTTTACCCACTTGGACATCACCCACACGGAATCTCACTTGAAGCTATGGCACTGCAATATGCCAATATTGCTGTGTCTCTCTCTCTCTACCGTTCTCTCGACCACTGTTGCGTCATATAATACTATGACGTCACAGGCTGCTGCTCATTGACAGCATACCTGAGCCTAGTCTATACAATAATCACAGCTACTTTGTTTGGGAGGTGGGCAGGGACCAGGGAAGCGCAACGGCCAGAAACCTCCGCTCTATCCCGGTCTTGTGTTGTGACACTAGCTTTGGTGTGCCAAAGCCTCACGCATCCGCCTGGCTGCCTGCCAGGGTGTACCCGACGCTTACAACACACAAACACACACACACACACAGGTTGTCGGGCTCCCTGGCTGGAACAGGCTGATTCTGTTCACCCGAACCCAGCGACTACACTTTCCAGAATACTCCCAAGGTCTAGTCGCCAGTCTGAAAGAAACTGTCAGGAACGGACTAACAGCATCATAAAGCATTTACTGCCTTTAAATAAAACCTGTTAAACCTATTCTGGCCTTGGATTTCCTTCTCTGCCCTACAGGTTGCCACAATGTTCATTCAATAATTGAAGTATGTCAATTTGTTTCAGGCATACCTTAGTTTCAGGGATGTGTTGGGTTGTGTGTGAGCATACAAATAAAATATTTAATTGAAGTCAGTACTAACAAAAACAGCAAATATTGAAATATTAAATGTACAATTTATTTTAAATAATGTAGGAACAAATGTGCAACAATATTTATTCTGAAAGCTAGACCAATTCTTCAGGGGTTATCAAGGTCCCCAGTGCTGCTGCCATCACTGTCATTGGCAACCAACACCTCTCTATTCTCATAGGTCCAGAAGCCATTGAGATCGATCAGGATGCTGGTCACCGTGTCACCCTGGCAACTGCTCACCAGGTCCTGTAGGGTGATCTTATAGGGGTCTTTTGGCTTTACCATATCAAAGATCTCATCCTAAAAAGAAATTAGTGACCGATATATATTTCATTGAAGTATTTAAAAAGAATGACAGATGTGCAGAGATCTGCTCTTTGAAGACATTCCCCTCAATGAATGCATTATACATTTCTTTAAGTGTACCTTGACATCTTGGAAAGAGACAGGTTCTTGGCTGTGGATCTTCATCTGCTCCTGAATAGCCTGAAAAATTAACAATGAACTAAAGATGAATGGCCTAACATATCTACAGTATATATTTATGAGTAGGTAAAACTGGAGAAAATACTCTGAAAAAGTAGTTGAGAGCGAAGACATTGAGGTATCCTTTGTTCTCCATGTCTAGCAGCTTAAAAATGTACTGCAGCGCTGCTGGCTCCTTCCTGTTCTCCAGCGCCAACACAAAGTCTAGATAGGTCTTGTAGTCCTGAGAGAGACAGCAGGAGAAGCCCATGAAAGCACGTCAAGATGCAGACATTCTTAAACACAAAGTCAATGTATGGTTTATAGCTCTGGGAAAGACACTTGTGACGTCAATGGACAAGAATCCCGTGCTTTGAACAAAACACATATTCCACATTATTTTGTGTTATTATTAACAGTAGTCTAACCATTTCTCCATCATAGGTGAGACACTCTTGGTAGACTCTGTCCAGGAAGACGGAAGTAAGAGTGCCTGTGCCATAGCGAGAGAGTTCCTCTTTACTCAGCATGCCATTATGGTCTTTGTCCAGGTTCAGATACTGGCCTGAATAGAGAACACATAGAAACAAATAGGAAGTCTCTCTATTGGTTCAGCCCAGTCCGTCTAGCCAGATGTGAACAGAGAAGGAACTTGGTTACCTAGTGATGTTTATGCAAGGTTAGGCTAATTCCTAATTACTTTATTTTTTATTTTTTGGACGACCAGGCAAAAGAAGGTTTGATATATACACAAATATATGTGAATATATTTAGATATTCATCTTTTGCATTTTTGATATGTTAAATACACTACTATTTATATAGTATTACAATGTTCATTAGATAAAAAAACAGACGTGCGCACTACACAAACACCTTACCATAGACTCGAAGAGCTGAGGGAGCAGAAAACCAGTTTGACTCTTGGCTCTCTTTAGACAACTCCTCATCTCTTAACTAGAGAGACAGGGAGAGAAACAAAGGTTGAGAAATACAGCTTGCATCAGTTGTGCAATATGAATTTGTGGAAACAAAACTTCAAACACTAAATATGAAGCAAACCCACAAATCAACAAATATTCCCAAATTAAATATATTTTTTTCCAAAAGTGATTCCTGGGTATTAATGCAAAATAACATACTTCAAGTAGATCATCTAGAAAACTGCAAGCCAAGATGTCCTGGATCTTTATCTTCCCTAAAAACACATGCGCGCACACACGGTAAATCCATGGCAGTGCACACTTCAGACATGATGCTGACTGACTGAAGATGTTTCACCTGTGCGGAGTGGATCCAGGAAAAAGAAGAACTTGCGGACAGCAGTGCAGACATAGAACGAATAGAAAGACTTCTCCAGACCATCCAGCTGGGGTAGAGTGGGTATCAGCTCTAGAATGTAGTTCTCTAGATCCTTGGGGCAGAGTGTATTATACAAGTGTGTCACTTTTTACAGACATATTATAAATATGTGATGTCACTATACTATTCTATCTAGTTATACATTATGAGAAAATATAGTAAGTTGACTGAAACCAATTGTTTTCCAGCATGTGTTACAGTACGTAATGTACTCCTGGAGAAACCTACCGACTCTCTGAGGTAACCCTGTCCTGCCACGTCGTACAGACTGAGACCTATTCTGGTCTGGTGCAGCCACACTGCACCAGACAAATATACAGAAGGAGGACACATTCACTGACAGTTATGAAAGACTATATCTGTTCAAATGGATTGTATACACTGTAACCACACATATATTAAAACAGAAGCAAGCATCCATTCTCAAAATAGCAACTTGTGCCTTGCCAAAACTTTAAAAGTGGTAGAAGACATTTGGAGCTAGTGGACCATTTTAGAAAAGAAAAAAAAAGAAAACAGAACAGACCTTTTCTCATGACATAGTTGAAGAACTGCATTATAGAAATCCTGCCATAGGGGTCATTGTAGAGCAGCTTGCCATATACTCTGGCTGTAAAAAATATTCTGTAGAGCGGAGAGAAGTGGGGAATATTTAGGGGTGGAAATAAGGGTGCAAAGTATTTGCATGTCATCTTCAATCATCACAAGTTTAAGTGAGTTGTTGTTTTATTGTTGAATAATCCAAATAAATGAAAAATCTGACTGGACAGGCAATTAATTTAAATATGTTTCTTATATTTACTTGCACTTGGGCCCAGCCAACTCAGCAACCTTCAGGAAGGCTTCATAGTTAATCATGGCCTCCTCTCCAGTTACAGGAGGTACCTGATGCTTGTCCAGCAAGAACCAAAGGTTCTACACACACACACACACACACACACACAGTAAGCAGATGAGAGAGAAGGCCAAGTGTAGTGATTGTGAAAGTAATAAAGTAATGTAATGAGTGACATCAGTGTGCAGTTCTGTTACCTGTAGTTCTTCATTATCCAGCAACTCTCTGCTTTTCCTCTGTAAAAAGACAGCCCTGGACTCCTCTCTCAACTTCTGGAGCAAAACCTCATCCTCAGCTGGCAACTACAAGACAATGTTGTTATCACCACCATCACCACCAAAACACCATCTGCATCAAAATCAAACCTGATCATGGCCATCAGTTATTTAAAAGTCAGACACACAATAATAACAAGTTAGTGTTAACGTAAGACTAAATACTACTAAGGTTACCTTATAATAGAAGCGTGGAATGTGCTTATATGAGCTGTCTTTGTTGCCCCCTCCTTTCCATTCTGAATAGTATTTGGTGAAAAGCTCTGTCTCCTCAGCAGTTTTTTCTTCCTCGCTCCTCTCATCTGTTCAGAATCAAATTTAGCATATAAAACCTGCTTAATAAACGTTAACATAAGTAACAAACAACATTAGCTAACTAATAGCTCCTCAACTGCTAGAGTAGAGTAGGAAGTCATCACCTTTTTTCGAGTTTGCTAATCTCTTTTTTAAAATATCCGCCAAAAGAGAAGTTTTTTCGTTAGCCATGATTGCTCTGATGAAAACATTCGTTTTCCTAAAGGTAACTATGTCATTTGAAAGCCTCAAACTATCAGATATACAATACTAGTCAGTAGCCCCAAACATTAGTGTCAAACAGTGATGATGTCACAGTGTGCGACCTAGTCTGGCACACGCATGCCTCCTCAGTGCATTAGCTCAGTGCGCTCCCAGAAGTTGTGTGAGAATAAAGCTAAATAAGTTGAGAGCGTTGGATCTAAGAACGAACATATTTATAGGGATTATATACATTTAGTATCGATTAAGATTTTGGGAAGAAAAGCCGTCTCTGTTTAAAATAAACTGTACAGAATGCTAGTTCAGTAGTTGGCTATAGCTACTTTGTATTCACATTTGTACTGCACACTGTGAATGTGCAGTTTAACAGCACTGTAATTACCATTTAACTATAAGGTAACTGGCATATATATTTGCTACACCATGAGTACCACCTTAATATGCATTACCAGAAGATATCTGAATCCTTGCTATCAATGCTATCAAGGATCGTCTGTCTTTTTCACTATGAATACTGGATCAAATTCTGTAACACTACCTGCAATAGCACGGACACTGTGCACTAAGGGCTCGGATGCTAAGCCTTTTTCAGACAGACAACAGATAGACCAAAAAAGCAATGGACAGGCGGCTAAACCAAGGACAACCTCCACAGACCTTGGAAAACCATTCAGAAATGGAGAAGAGTGGAGCCATGCTATAAAGGACAGAAAATATGGCAGCTCAACAGTGCAGCATAAACCTTCCTTCACCAAGTCAGTTTTTGCAGCTGGTACGGCTAAGAGGACGGCTGAGGTGATGAAGAGGAAATCAGCCCTTGTCTCTCTGGATGAGGAGCAAGGAGATGAGCTGCCTAAAGGCAGACAAAGGCAAGGAGCAGGCAAGTTAAATTCTTCTCTAATTGCTTTTCTAAATGGTTTGTAACACATTCGTTTGTAGCCGTGGTTTGTTTTATGATCGGAGAAGACACAGATACTTACACATTTTTACACAGGCAACTTTATGGAAACTGAAAAATGTAATGAAATGCCCTCTGGAAGGGCATGTCCTCATTAAAGTTTGAGGTTGTGTACAACTTTATTCAATAGAATAAACCCCTTGAGGTTAATCATATAGGGGTCCTATATGTCTTGAATCTGTTATGTTACAAACTAAATTAATTCCAGCCTTTGTAAAGAATATTTAAAAAAAAAACGAATTGAACACAAATGTCTCAGAGAGAAAATATCAACTTCCTGACCAGCCTCTTTCTGCCGCTGAATGGAGAAAGCTCAAAGAGGCGTCGTACAATCCACAGCGCTACGATGTCCATGTGATGGCAGCACTATTGCACTCAGGAGCACAGCTGGATGTCGCCAAGTAAGAGAGGTTGTGACTGAGTGAACCAGTGACTCTCTGTGTGTGTGCGTATGTACAGTATGTGTTTGTTTTAGCACCGCATTGTGTTGTTTGTAGTTGTGTACCATAACTTCTTTGTTATGGTACCATAACAAATGTTCAACTCATTCTATTTTTTTTCCACAGGTCCCTTCTGACTTTTGTTGCCGCGGAAACGGGGACGCTGTCCTATGAGCTGCTACTACGCTACCTGACGCTGTGCGTGAGCGGCGGTCACAGCGAAGAGGTTTCCGACGTCTACGAGATAATGCGTGGATGTTTCCCGGCACTGGACACGGGAGCCTCCACCCTCTTTATCAAGGGCTTCAGTAGGACACATAGGTGGAGGGAGAGCATCAGCATCCTGCAGGATCTCAAGAAGGTGACTACCTGGTAATGTGTAAGCTTGTAAGCTCAGTGTAGTGGGGATGTCAAATGGTGCCTGATGAGCAGGCAGGTACGTTTGGCATTGGGCTAAATCTGTTCAAATCCCAGGACACACTTTTATTTCAGATGAAAAGCTCTCGAAATAAGCATTGCTTCAAAAAAAACAAAAAAAAAAACGTTCTCACACTTTTATTTTGTAGGAGAAATCGCTAAAGAGATTGACTCTGTGTGTGATGTCATGCCATCATGACAGAGTATTATTTCAGCGGCGGAACTGGTGGGCCGGTTCACAGACTGAATGCTGCTAGCCGTTGCTGTAGAATGAAGCCATAGCATCCATCTTATCTGTCCTTATCATCCAAACAGGCGTTTACCCCGTCTCCGCGCAACTACGGAGACGTCATCGACGGGGCTGTGCTTCACAGAGACCCAGCCACGGCCTGGGCGTTCTATGACGAGGTCATTGAACAGGGACTGAGCCCACACCAGGAGACCTGGCAAACGCTGTTCAGCGGAGGAGTGTCAGAGAGCAAGGAGGAGAGACACACGGACATAGAGGAGGCAGAGGGTATGTCCCAGACTGAATACCATGACAGGCTGCTGAGCGTCCTGGCCTATATGAGAATCAACCAGGTGTATCCCCAGCAGAGCCTGGCCACCACCATCAAAACTTGGTTTGAGAGGTAGGTACACTATACCAGCCTGGTAGGCTGCTGAACGCTTTATACACGGCAATAACATAAATGTTCACTCTCTGTCTGACCTGTGTGTTTCTCTCTTTATTCAGTCTTCCAGGGCAGAAATGGAGGGGAAGTTGGACAACAGTCAATCCCATGTAATTATATCACTTAATATATAGTCATGGCATTAGCGTGTGCGCGTATGTCTATATATAGTATATCTGTATATACACTATATTGCTAAAAGTATTGGGACACCCCTCCGTATCATTGAATTCAGGTGTTTCAATCACTTCAAGGCCACACGTGTATAAAATCAAGCACCTAGGCATGCAGACTGCTTCTACAAACATTTTGAAAGAATGGGTCGCTCTCAAGAGCTCACTGGATTCAAGCATGATGCTGTGATAGGTTGCCACCTGTGCAATAAGTCCATTCGTGAAATTTCCTCACTACTAAATATTCCGCGGTCAACTGTTAGTGGTATTATAACAAAGTGGAAGTGATTGGGAACAACAGAAACTCCGCCACGAAGTGGTAGGCCGCATAATATCACAGAGTGGGGTCGGCACATGCTGAGGCATTATATTATAACGGATTAGCTCATGAACAGTGCGTAGAGAGCTTCAAGGAATGGGTTTCCATGGCAGAGCAGCTGCATATAAGCCTTACACTAGACTAGTGCAATGCAGAGCGTCGGATGCAATGGTGTACAGCACGCCACCACTGGACTCTAAAGCAGTGGAGACGTGTTCTCTGCCAATCCGATGGACGAGTGTTGGTTTGGCGGTTGCCAGGAGAACAGTAACTGTAGAATATGAATTAGAGCGGAGACTGCGAGCCAGGCCTTCTCGTCCCAGCATCTGTGCCTGACCTCACAAATGTGCTTCTAGAAGAATGGTCAAAAATTCCTAAAAACATCCTCCTAAACCTTATGGACAGCCTTCCCAGAAGAGTTGAAGCTGTTATAGCTGCAACGGGTAGGCAAAGTCCATATTAAACCCTACAGATTAAGAATGGGATGTCATTAACCTTCATGTGCATGTAAAGGCAGTCGTCACAAAACCTTTGGTAATATAGTGTATATGTATGTCTGTATATATGTACGTA
>JAODLL010020029.1:0-26208 GCA_026546735.1 Forbesichthys agassizii | reverse complement strand
GTTCAGAAAAGCGAAAAAATACGACACCTCCCTCTTAGGCTTGTAAAACCATGTGTAGTCTAAAACGTGCACCATTTAGGCAATTCCCCTAAAAGCTTGACAATTCCCCTGTGCATAACATAGGTTTGTTCATTGACCGTTATTTGAAGAGTAATATTTCAGAGTGGTTTGCTTCTTTTTTAATACGGAGATATATAATGGCATGTATTGTTGACCAGTGATCATGTTGGCATGTTGACCAGTGTAGTAGTCTAGTCTGTCGTAACCATGTGTAACGATGTCAAGACAATTGTGCTATAACCATAAATTATGTAAATATTACTGCTATTATTGCTTATTATAGCAACCTTCTGGTGGCGAACTTGAAATGTGTTTGTCCTTCATGCGAGGGAGTTGGTTTTAATAACTAAAAGCATTGTTGTACAGGCTTAAAATTTGAGACATTTTTTATCACACTTTTGTCCACCTAACTAAAAAACATCTCCTGCGCTACTGCTTTCGATGCTGGTACGCTGGTAGTGTATACCTACACATGGAAAGACATCACAAGCACCTCTACTTTTCCTCGCTACCGAATCATAATGTTCCAGCCTGGGACTGTTGGAAGGAACTTTTACTGTGGAATTACTTAAAAATACAGTGTGTGTGTATATATACACAGTATATACTGTAGAGTATATATGTTATTAGCATCTCATCTATGGGTACAGTTGTGTAGCAAAATGAGTGATTCATAGCTTGCTGCCTTTGCGCAGGACGAGCAAGGCTGCAAGGGATGAGCAATATCTTTTTTGGGAGTCACGATTAGTTTGGGATGTGCTACTGCTGTAGTGTATTCGGCTCTAAAATGAGATGCGCTCATCGTGCACACAACTAAAAAGTATAAAAATGTTCCATACAACGCACACTTTCCACAGCCATCTGAGATGCAGAATGCACAACTCTGCCGATGACCAGTTTCATGTTCTCCCATTCTCTCACCATTCTTCATTAGGTCCCATTCAAACTCAGATTGCACTACTTTCTGACGGCTCTAAACCTCGTCTCGCTCCCTTTAACACACATGAGCACGCACACTTTCATTTACCTTCAGACATATAGCTGAGCATTGGCCACTAGATTACTGTGTCTATGTGAAGATAATACCAACAAGTGCGTGCTTGAGGCCACATTATGCAACGCATTTGTATATGAATGACAAAACATAATAGGCTGGTAATAATATAATTAGAGTGACTGTTCCTCCGTGACACAGACTGTAGGTGTGGACAGCAAATAAGTCTAATTCGCAGGTGTCTTCTGGGCGTTGAGACAGTGAATGTAAGTTCATATGGGGTGTGTTGGATACTTTAGAGACTCTGTGAGCCTGTTAGCATTCAGGGTTAGAGAAAGACCAGCCTGTAATGAGTGTTATCCAATGCCTGCAGCTAACTCTGGGGATGTCAGAGACCACAATTACTGCTAATGGTGTTCCAACATTTTCAAAAATCATCTTCCAGTTGAAGAGAAAGCACAAATATTCTTGCTCTGTTCTTTCAGCGGCTTGCCCGGGAGAGAGGATTAAACTCGTCAACAGCGCCCTCATACTCCGCAGTGAAAGCGATAAGCGCCAAATTATTAACATCAAGGCAGGTCATTATAGTTTTCACAAGAGTCCGCTTTTCAGCTCTCTTCCTTTACGAGAAGGTATTTATAATGTTAACTGACACATAGGGGCCACCAGAGCAGCAGTAACACAGACAGAGGAGGATTAAGTGCCTGCCACAACTCTTCCTCACGCAAATATCCTTCTCTCTTTCTCATTAAGCAAATAAACCATGCCTTCGCTCACTGTCGTGGAGACAGAGCTGTATTTAGATGGTCACTCTGGTGTGATGAAAAAGAGACGAAGTTGCTGCTTTTTGTGGTGGGAGATGTTGATTTTCATTACAGTAGGATTCTGCTAATCCTGAACCACGGTCTGATGAAGGTGGATGCAATAGAAATGTAACGTTTACAAGTGTTGTAGTAGTAGTAGTGTGAAGAATCAAACTGGAGCTAATGCCTGTGGACACACACACACATACATGCACAAGTACAGATTAACACACATATAGCACAAACAAATATATTGCTAATTCTAAAAAAGATTTCAAGATAAAATGCAACATGATAATAACCGTTATTGCGCCCTGGCACACAGATGTACGAATATGAGTCATCCACATCTCCATAGATAACAAAACAAGGAGCAGAATGTACTCTGCAAATCACTTCAGTTGGAGACAGGAAAAAAAAAAGCAACAATAAAAAACAAAAACTGTGCACAACAATCTTATGTTCAGCAGCACACAATTAGGTGCTAATTTTAGTGCTACCGGATGATAAGTGCTTGTGCAACAAGCACAAATGCAATTGCGTGCCGTGCACAATGGCACACCCACCCTTACTTTATTACTGGAAGGTCAGGCAGCCAGTTTGTCTTTGCGTTAACCCTCATAAGCGAATGCAACCAGCAGCAGGGAGCTGGGCCCGCCACCACAGCAGGCGCAGCAGAGTGACTGTGGCTGGGTGAATGTGTCTCTGCTGTGGTCGTTTATTGTTTAGGGATCTCCATCAAGAGTGTTCAAAGTGGTTGCCATTTTGGGAAAATAATGAAAAAGTCCAGTTGCAGTGCCAGAATGTCTATTTATATTATATATATATATATATATATATATATATATATATATATATAATGTACTGTATATATAATTTATGAGAAAAACTTTGGGCTTTATAAGAAAACACAGTATTAAACCAAAGTGTGGTATGTGAAAATAAAATATAGAAGAATGTATGTCCACTCTACACACAGCCACGCTAAACTACACACAGAAAGACCCACAATTCCAACTAGTAAATCGGGTGATATACACTGTGTCAAGCTTAACCAATATCCATACAGTGTGTCTACCAGCTTTGTTAGAGTCTGGCCGTAGAAGAAGTTGTAGATTCATGTCTAACAGTAACCAGAGAGGGAAATGGATCTGACAGTGTGTGAGGGAGAAGAGCATAACCTCCCCATCCGTAGTCATGCTAGCAACTCATCCTCATTTAGCTAATGAACATCCCCTACTCCTTATCTCTCTCTTTATCCTTCCTATACACTCTCAACATTGCCCTCTCTCTCTTACCAAATAGAGATCACAACCCCCACCCACTCTTGTCCATAGTGCTCTTCTCCTCCATCCTCCGACCTCCCCCATCCTTCCATCCTTCTCCTAATGCTCATTAGCGTAACATGGAATCATTAGGAGCGCCATCACAATCTCAGCCATGGTAATTCCATAATCATTACTGCCTCTGCCTCCGGGCTCTTCAGCAGTGCAGAACTCGCCTTTTGAGCTGGACTACCTGGCTCCACCTCCCGACTGGCAGCAATTAGTAAAGGCTTATTGCCTTGGATCTATAGCACTGGTAAACAATGGAACGAATAGCTCTCCATGTAAGGCGGGCCCACCCTCAGGATAGTGTCTTCAAAGAAGACATTTCATGCCCCTGTTCACTTGTTGACACAGTTCCTTGACGTCTCAATGCGATGTAGTTGACATGCTTAGGTGAAAATACCACATGGATTATGTGGAATAGCATCATCATACCACGATCCCCAGATGACGGTCCGTTTTCAGTGTCTGTTGTTAACAAGCCACTGCCCACCCCGCCTCAACTTCCACGTAGCTATGTTGATGTGAGGCCATGACTGCTTTACTGCTATCTGCTTGTCTGCTAGTACTCAAATGCGGTTTGAATATAGTTGTATGGGTTTTGAACCACATATGGTTTATTTTCAGCAGGGGTTTTCAAGGTGTTAATATTGCACATTAATTCCGCCTTGCCGCCCAGACTACAGTAAAGGATACGGGAGGCAGGATGTAGTTTGTTGTTGTTTATGTCAACCACATGAACACAGCAGCAGCTAGTCACACAGACCTGTGAAGGAACAGGGGTGGTAGGTTTTGATAACCAGCCATGTGTCTACTTAGCACATTATTTCAATAATAAAGGTTAAATTATACCATAGCACAACATCGCAGCCATCCTTGCCCGCTAAACAGCCATTTACCTATAAGCATGTATTAATTAATTAATGAAGAGTTAGTTAGCACAAAACCGCAGCCATTCTTGATGCTACAGGGTTATTATAGATAAGTGGCTTGCTGCTAGCTGCTCGCAACAACACACAGTGATATTCGGTTAAACAAAAAATGATAAACAAAGACATATTCTATCTTTGTTATTATTACGGACATAAACTTAAAAGTTTTACCAAAAATGGCAATCTGTTTCCGGCAGGGAATACAATTTAGGTATGACACCCGCGCGTGCGTTTTTATCAACGAGCAATATTTAAGTTAAGTAAATCAACACAACATTATTTAAGCAATTTATTTCTAATCAGTTTACTGTTACTGAACAATAGCCTATTGTAATCTAATTTAGTTATTCATGTGCATCACTCTTGATAATATGCCTGTCCTTCACACTCGAGTTGTGTTTATGCTATGGTAGCCTGCAGTTACTGTATCAAAAACAACAATTACACATTTGGTCACCTGCTGCTGTTAATGTTGAACATTAAACCTTTACTTACGGTTTGTGTACTGTCAGTTCCTTAGCTAGTATATTTTGCTGAATACTATAGGTGGCCATATCCTCATAGGGGCATTACCAAAAAAACTGTAGTAATCTATGTAACGCACTTTTTTCTTACACGCCTGTTTCTCCGCCTCTTTTCCTTTTATGGCAAATACAGACCAGGGAGCTAACAGTCCACGTTGAAAGGCCCAGCACTTGTCCATGTCACATGGACATTGCTAATGCCAAAAACAACTAGAAATACTTAGCTTTCATGGAATGGGTCCTTTCAACTGCTAGTCATCAAGCCTAATGGTATAGCAAGCTACAGGCTACCATTAACGCAGACATCTGACTGGCGTAGGCGTCTGAAGGCACAATTCACCCCAAAATAGCATTTGCAGAGTTTACTGGAATAGTTGGACGGCCTGATCGATACTTAGGACAGCTCTCTGAGAAGCTGACAGGACAAAATCCAGGTAAACTGTGATCATCAGGAGATATAACCGGGAATAGCTGCATTTCCCAGCCTTCCATAACAATAGGCTCGTTTTATTGCATGTGAACGGCTTGCCTCATAGTCACAAATCAAGAATAACTCCCCACAATTACAGGAAAACACAGATGAGTTTTTGTGTTTTCGTACTATATAATTGCCTTTTTCATATGTAATTGGCTTTCATATCAAATTACCCGATGGAATTAATGCATTTGAGGTCCTGATTAGTTCATTACTGCTAATTAGTCGACCGGTGCGGTAAAATGAAATGCGGTGAATGCGGCACGAATACAAGCGATGAATCACGACAGGAAAGCTTCAAAAGTGCTGCTGGATGCGATGCTACGTCTCTGACCTCTCTCCCTGCATGTGTCCAGCATGGCCATAATTCTGCATGCATTAACCTTGACTGGAGACAGCCGGCACACTGGAATCAGTAGCAGCTCCGCCCCACTGCCAACTGTGCGTATACACTCGTTCTAGTGCCTGTATGAAATGTCTTGCGCTGCGATTTACATTTCACGAGGTGCCGTCACTCTTCATTTACATCAGCGCAGGAGAATAAAGTCGTCAGTGGGGACTGTGGATGCAAATGTTGGTTTTACACACCAAACCTAACGCACCCTCATGTACACCTGCAGATATACACGCGCACACACAAACACACACATACATTTGCAAGTTGAATATGAATGATTGACAGCTGTCAGGGAATGAATATGAGTATGACGCGTAGTCCATAGTGCCTGTCCACCCATTGACCTTAAATGGGAGCCTGCAGGTGGCTGGAGTGATTGTTTATTCTCCTCTCCATCTCCCAGGTAATAATTGGTCCTGGGCTATAATCCAGGTGTAAACCATAGGCTCAGGCCCTGACAGGGGATTTAGGTGACAATGTCAGTAAGACCCTCATATATGGACGGTACATACACACATTATGCATGTGTGCATTCACACACACACACACACACACACACACAAATGCAAAAGCCTGTCAAGTGCGTGTGTGTATATGTGTGTACTTGGTGTATGCATCAGGGAGGAGCGGATTAAAGGATGAGGGAAAAATAATGAAATGTGTTTGACCTCCACAGGACAGGCGGAGGTCAACAGACATCTCGGGCTAACTTGGGACCTGGCTCGCTTTAAGCTAACTCTGAGGAGAGGAGGAGCTCATCCCCCTGCTGTTACAGCCTCGCTGAGTCCGTGCTTGTAGACGTATTTGACAGGCTTAACGTCTGTACGGCTGCTCGACCACAGCACTGCCATTCCCAGGCAAGCTATACAACCAGGCAAGACTGATAAAACAGTCGTAAGCAGGCAGCAGTCCTTTGACGTAGCCTAGCATAAATAAAAGGCAGGCATATCTAAGAACCTTGACCAGGTCTGGTAGTCCCTGTTGGGATTTGAGAGACCGTCTGGCAGGGATAGTGATAAGATCAACAACAAATGTTACTTGTTTACCATGTTTTAACAGATGGTAAAGTATACAGTATGTGTGCCTGAGTGTGTGCGTGTGCGCATGTGTATGAGTGTATATGAGTGTGTGTGCGTGTAAGACAAATTGAGCATAATATAAACCAAATGCTTTCTTCTCTTCTTCTGGGAGCATCAACCAGCTTTGTGGTGAGCTATGCTGTGCTTCTGGTGCCTTGCCAGTGGTGCATCTAAGATGCACGGTCAAGGGCAACGCAGGGGCAAAACCAGGGGAAGGGAGTGGTTTTGGCACAAGCATCGTAATAATAGGGCTTTCCAGTCCTCCCTCCACATCTAAGGGAAAGAAGAAAACAGAGAAACCCTGCCACATTTCCTCCTAAAAAAAGGACTTGGAAATGTCAAAGGCTCCATTCAACTCCGCTATTGAATTTGCTTTAATGCGGTAAACCACAGAAACGCAGGTTATCGAAAAAGCAATTTCCTAGGCACAATTGTATTAAATAAATGACTGGCCAGGGGGAGGGGGGTTTATATTGTGTGTTCCGTGTGGGTGACACTCCTCAAACAAACATGCAAAAGAAACGCAAAGAAGACTCATCTGCCGTCGCTAGATCAATGTAAAATTTTGGAAGCTCATATTCTTTTGCCTTTGCTCTTTTTACAATTCCAGAGGGAGGCCAGCCATTGATGTCTACTTGACCTGTATGCCTTACATATTCATTAGATGATGGAGATGACGGTTATGGCTTAATGTTTTATCTATAACTGAATTGTCTCTTTCTTTATGTCTTCCAACAGCCCCCCCTCCCCCTCCACACACACTCTCTCTCTCTCTCTCTCTCTCTCTCTCTCTCTCTCTCTCTCTCTCTCTATTACCCCCTCCCCTCCCTCCCCCCTCCAGTGTTCTCATACAGACCTTCCCAGCGGGTGGGGAGAGTTGACAGACAAGCAAGCTCCCCAGCCATACTAGTGTTCTGCTTCAGCGGGCAACAGCACAATGGGTTCCTCATAAGCTATGATGTCACCTCCCTGACATTAACCCTGCTACAGTCTACGTGATAACGTTGTCCTGTAGTTGCTGCTGTTGACGATGCCCTCATCGGAGGGGGATCTTTATATGTAAGACAACTTTGTGTCGCACAGCGCTGATGTCACGTCGACGTACGGCCGTCGGCGGCCATCTTTACCTGCGTTTGTTTCGATTGTTGCCCGGTCAGACAAGGCCAGTCGCTCACTCACCAAAAAAAAACACTTGAAAAAAACAACTGGCAGATTTAAAACCACCCCGCGACTCATCAGACACTGTGTCTTTTTAAGTTCTCCAAAGAGAGCGTGAGCGGAGACATAAAGCGAGAGGGATATGCGAGAGAGAAAGCGTAATGCCAAGGGCTGGGGGGTTGCAGAGTGAAGGTACAGATTGCTTGTCAGAGCTTGACATTATAACGCGGCCAGATCACTGGGAGAAGCGCGGGTCTATAAGTCAGCGTGGTAATAACTGAGGCCGGCATGGGGGAGGGGGGGGACCGTGATAGCTCACCTGAATGCTGCCGCATCGCTGAACGCCACTCATCTGCTCCGCAGACACCCAGAGCCCCTCACACCAATCATCACCATTATACCCCTTGCTGTCTGTCGTCCAGGGGGAAGGGGGGGGTGATGCTGCAGGTCTGTGCGGGGGCCACAGTACACCATCTCCCTCACACCGCTCTCATGCGCGACAGATGCAGACGCTGCAACAAAGAGAGCCAACATCGTGCTGTTTGTTTGCTGCTAAAACAGGAACAGCAGGCCAGCGCGCGTCACTGAGCACACTTTCCTAACGTATATGTCGTACCATTACTCCAGATTTAGTTCCGTAAGCTGTTCCTACTCGTGGTGAAAGTAACATTAGTAAATAGACAAACACACATACAGATACTCACCCACCCACACACACACACACACACACACACACACACACAAGCGCGCACGTTGGCGAAATACATTTTTAGCAAAGCTCGGCTGATAGTAACGACCCTGCCGAGAGTTGCATTAGACCGTCGTGGTCCTAATGGCTCGTTGTCACTCCCGCTTGTCGATGTGTATGCAAACAGTTCTGGTGCGTCTGAGTGAGCCTAGTGCTCCTGTGGGAGCTGCTGGTATACGTGGCTGCTCAACGCCACAGCCAGGACGAATGGCAGCTCAATTGAATAAAGAGGCTCACTGCTGCACAATACAGCCGACGCGATGAATTCACAATGAGGCTAGGATTTACACCCCACCCCACCTCCTTTCTGTGTGTCCGCATTAGCATATCTAACCTCCGTGTTTGTGTGCCCACGCACACATATGTGCGTCTGTGTGCATGTTCCCACTGGGACCTCTCTGTAAATGCTACAGGCTATAAATCCTAAGCCCAGAAGGCAATATCTGTCTTGTTACAGGGCAGCGTCCGAGCTTTAGTGGACTGCAGCCCAGACTAAGTGCTTGTGAAAGAGCCAAAAAAAGGGACGTTGCATGGCCAAGGGGCGGTGGATGCAGACGCTGGCTTTTTTAAACCGGGTGCTATGGGTGTGGCAGGCTGGAACTGCATTCACAAGAACCTCATAGAAAAACAAGTGCAAAAAAACAATGGGTGTCGTGGGGGAGGGGGTGTAATTCAACATGTAATGTAACAGTCGGCATTTCTACAATACACAAAACACACACACACCCAAGTGATTTCTGACAGTCTGTCATGGGCTATGGAGGTGAACATGAAGGCTACAGCATCCAGCCAGCCTGCCTTCCCGTCATTCACAATTAATATTCATTACTTCAGTGTTTATGTCAAGACAAAGTCACAGCTGACGTCTCTGTCTGAGAGCCTCCACCACTGGGGCGAGGAAGCTGGAGGGAGACTTCTCTGAAGGATCTTCCACATGACAGCCATGCCCCTTCTTCAAAACAATGATGCTAATTCCGCACATGCCATGATTGTGTTGCTCATTTCCATTGCGTGCGCAAAACAATACCTTCACAGAGGGCTAATTGCATGCTGGGTATATTCTCTGCTGCTGAATAGCTCTATTTGTCTTTCAGATGGCAGGAAGCTCTAGGAAGCTCAATGGAATGATTTGATTTGATGGAATAAGGAAGCACTGTAAATTAAGTGTGATAATAGCACGGGGATATCAGTGGATGTATCTTCTCACCAGCAGCCAGCCTCTCAGCATTATTCTCACTTACAAACAAACGGATGAGAATGAAGGATCAATTCTTCTCAGTCCGTTTCTGCAGCACATTTCCCAATTCCTTATCTCTCCAAAACACAGAAACTTTCGGCCCGCTCTGGGAAGAGATGCTCTCATTATTTGCCTCTGAATCGGTATTTAGTGTTGAGGAGGGAGGGGGGGTTTGGGCGCATAATATGGCATTATCTCTATACACTCCAGCTGTGTTTTGTATACGCTGGTGCCCTTTGTGTTTGTGTGTGTGTGTGTGTATCCGGGCGTGTGCATGCGCACGTGTATATGTGTGCATGTGTGTGCCCGAAAACGACGTTGCGAGGGAAACTTGTTTGACTGCATCGATGACACACGCAGACGAACACAAGAACACACACACTTTGACACACACTGCACGACACTTTTCCATGCCCACACACAAACACACACACACACACACTTCAACAACAAGCTGTCCAAGTCGAGCCTAGACTCTCCCCCTTCATTTCCTCTCCTCTCTCTCCACCCTGCTCCTCAATGTCTGTCTCCATCTGTGTCAGTGCAGGCAGTTACAGCTCAATCAGGCACACAGAGACACACAGGAACACCTTTGCCTACAGTGTCTTTGTCTACCCGGCGGGCGCATTCAACAGTACAGTAAGTCACCTTTTTCTCTTATATGTGTCTGTGGCACGCCCCGTGCACAGTAGTGTTCTGCTGTAAAACCAAAGGAGACCTGCGACGCCACTGAAGCTATTCCTCTCCCTTTCTCTCTTTGCGTTAACCAAAACTCCTCCTCTTTGCTCAGCGGTCCCCGTTTCTCTCTCTCTCGTGGCTATACCACGTGCGCAGACTGATCAACACGCTGTCTGTATTCTGCCCAGGTCTCTGTGTGAGCTTTGTGATAGTAAAAGCAAAGAGAGAGAGAGAGAGAGAGAGAGAGAGAGAGAGAGAGAGAGAGAGAGAGAGGTATTTGAAATGTAAACGGAAATTGATTGATTGCTCCGAACTCTGTGTCTGCTTCTGCTGGTATAATCGGGTGGTCTGCGCATGTTTGTTAGTTTCATCAGAGACAGTCCATTAGCTTGCATACCTCTGTAAGACGGTGTACCTGTCATGCACGCCTTGCGTCTGTACACTCCTGACTGCTAACTTCCACTCTCACTGCCTCCTCATCGCTGACCTCCTTGCATTAGCATGCCTGGCAAGTCGCAGGTGAGATTTGCCCGCATTAAAAATTAACGGCGGGAAATGTTGAGCTGTTGAGCGCCGAGGATCTCTGGTGGACAAGAACCCCCCCCCCGCAATCTACAGTAGCAATGCCGTCATCACAGCGGCTGGCGCATGCAAATATTTAGCGCATTAGTCTCAGTCATACGGACTATGTGTTAGCGGGTTAGCGTCCGGCGGTGTGCACAGGGAGAGCACAATCAGGCTGAGATCAACAATGCTGCAGTAGTGCTGCATTTGCATGTTGTTGCCTATTTCATTGACTTATGGCTGGTGATGGCTGGCGGCCTATCAATGCAGAGTAATTACAATAGGCCACTGTGCGCCTGAATAATTGATGCGCTTCTTGGAGCTGATGCATGCTGGAAAAAACCTATCTGCTGAGAGTCCCATCAGTAGTTTATCATGGGGGTAAGAGAGGGGAGAGTGCAGCCTGACTGCCAATGCTTAGTGGTGTAATAATGATGCAGGCCTAGGCCTGTCAGCACAAGGAACTATGGGAGCTGCTTTCCAAGCCAACTGGAGCTCAGCTATCAGCGTTAGACTTGTTCCCAGATCAATACCTGCGAGAGAAATGGTCCTGAACTGAAGACATTCTTTACCTATAAGATGCCCCCCCCCCCACCCTTCCCCTTCCATCCCCCATTAGCACTGCCAGCCATAGAGAGGTTGGGTGAGGGGGTGTGTCCAAAATGACCTTCATTGCACCTATAGAATGTAAACAGGTATTTACATTAAAATATTTTAATGTATACACAAATGACAGATATAATTGAGAACATAGGGTATAGGGTAAGGTTTTGGTTATATCTCCATGGCCCTTATATAGATACGCTCTTAACTTTATGTGGGCGTGTACAACTTGTGGTCTGGGGACCACTGGTCAAAAAGGGCTGATCTAGACCATTCTGAACCAGGAGGATATCGCAGATATGGTACATTAAAAGTCTTGTTTCCATAAGCTGTAAAATCTCTCCCCTTTGCATTATTCTCTTGCCAAGGCTTGGCTCAGCGGCTCGGTCAGTGTGCCTCTCTCAATGAAATGCTTGCAAGCACTAGAGCCAGAATCCACACTGACTCACTCACACAGCATCCATTATGCATAGAGCAAAAATGGAAGAATAACAGCCTTGAGGCAAGGAAATAAAACACAAATGATGTACATCACATTAGAAAAGGTAGGCTGAATCTGCTTTTAATACATGGATTTGAACATACATCCTTGTTGAAGTTGTTACCTTGCAATAATGTGAATAATTAGCGTCATAGGTTTACATGGGCACCAGGTTATTGCTTGAAAGCTTTCAATGCAGATATAATTTAATAAATTACCTGTATTAAAACTGTAAACTGTATAGGCTACCTTTGATTGTAGCTAAAGAGAATTCTCATTTTTCTAGGAATTAATATATAACTACCTTCTAAAAAACAGATTGTCATTAGTAGGCTACAGGCATGATAACAAAAACATCTTTTGGCAGGGACATTGACAAGGTTTCAGAGTATGTTAGGCCAACAGTAACTTGCCAAGGCCGGGGGATATTTTCGAGTACCATATTGTTGGTGTAAATAAAAGAACATAACGAATTATGTAACCAGAATGATGCAAATATTTAATCTGGCACAGGACATTTATCTATGAAAATGCAAATGATATATTATGTTAGGAGACAGGTGAGGACAATTAGTAAACACTAATTAGGCGATACACTTTTTTTTTGGCCTGTGCTACATGCTTCTGTGAAGATACCATCAGATTCACTAGCGAGATAAGCAAATGAAAACAAATTCCTTCCCACTGTGGTTAGCTTGACTGCAAAAATGGTGTTGTGGCATCTGTTGCCAATAAAACCATTGGCATTAAGACATTCTCAGTCATTGGTAGTGTGATAGGGGACATGCGGTGCCTCAGGGTGGTGCATCATGTGTCCTGGCCATGGCAGGTGACAACACTGTGCTCCTGTGGCCTGCCACTTCTGGGTACAGACAGTGTCTGAGATGACTTTAGGAGGCACCCATGTAACCATATGGGAAATTGGAACTTTGCAGAGAAATACTTTACCCCCTGGGTAAATTCACCAGCTCGTCTTCCTGATGAATCTCTTCCACACCACCTCACATTTGGCTTTCATTCTGAACAGAGAGCGGCCGCAACCTAACAACTCTCCCACCCACCACTATAGAGAAGCAGCTTAAATAGGCTAAGAGACACATAGCCAAAACCGGCGTCGCTCATCTGAAAGAAAGAGGCTAAGTTGTGCATATTGAAATAAATTAGAATTAATTTACAATGCAGATCGAAAACAAGCCAGAGAGAGGTGATCCTTTAAAATATGGATACACTTGAATGAAGATCCCAATTTGCTCTCGTAAAGACTGAGCTACCTCTTCTCCCAAAGAACATGAACTGTGGTCTGTCTTGTCAACAGATGGTGTTCTCTCTTTTTCAACTGCCGATGCTCATTCCATGTTCTTATACAAAGGAAGATGTTTTTATATATTCTCCCCATCTCATCAACACAAAGATAAGGTTAAGAGGTCTTGCCCACTGCATCTATTATTTGTCAGAAACGCCACTCAAGATTTATTTCCTCCTCCAAGGAAAATATCATCCTTTTAACAATGTTGATGCATCTTTTGAACCCTCTCTGGCTTCCCCACTGTACACGACTACCATATCCATTTAAGCAGCTTTGTGAAACTGCGCAGAAATCTATTTCCTTAGCCCACAGGAAGTGTGCTCGTATATGAGCACTAACATGCAAGCACACGCACACATGCACTGAGCCCCCCCCCCCCACACACACACACACACATACACACACTCACTCAAAAACAGTATGAGAGCATTGCAGTTTCAAACAATACAATTGGAGATTGTAGGTAGGCATTGATCTACTATAGCAGATCCTATAGAGGTATTCATTTGTGGTTCAGCACGATTGTTCAAAGCCACCGTTTCTCCTTTATCTACACCTCTTCTCCATCTCCCCCGCACATGCATCCTAATCTCACGGCCCTTCCCAAAGACTCATTACCTAGCTGTCAATAGCGCTCTGCTTCTCTATTTTTACTCTTTGTATCTCCTCTCAGTTAATCTGCCGCTGGCCATTGGCCATCCATTGTGCCAGCTAGGCCAATAGGAAGAGTGAGGGCGATGGATGTGGAGATGGATGGGTACATCAGACCCCCTGTGCACTAAGCCAGGTTCATTACAACTGATGGTCTGCAGCATGTTCCATCAGTCAAGCACTCAAACAATGGAGACAAGCAAAGAGGCAAAGTGAACATGAAGGGGAGACAGTATGATGTTTTACCAGTTAGACTTTAGTATAGTGTTGAGAGCCACATTGTAAAACAACGTCATCATTATCACTTTTTTATCTGGGTGATAATATGTCAAGACATGATTTGTCAGAAAAAATAAAAAAGCATTACACATCTAATCAGAATGTTGCTGATATGATATTTGCCATACAGTAGCATGTGGCATGACACATTCTGTAAAGTCTCAGGGATTCCTAGAAAGTTGGATAATATTATTGGTTGATGATATAATTGCATCTTGTCGTCTTTTCTTGACCTAATATTTCCTTTGCCTCATGTGGAGGATATAGTGCCACTATGACGGTGCCATGTTGTTGTTAAGCTGTATTTATGCAAAACACCATCTATATCCACTTTACATTTCAAACAAGCGCATCTTAGAGCCTGACAAGCCATGCTGTTAAAATCATCCGTAATGGGATATGACCTAATACGTCTAACCCAAATTATAACGGAATGATGGAGGCTTCCTGTGGCACTCTGGAAGCAGGTCAGAAAATCTAATCTACAGTTTTAATTCAGTACTCGCTCTATAGCTCGCTCCCTCTCTTACATACACATTTACTCACAAAGAGTCTAGGGCAACAGGACTGGCCAGTGCTCTGACTAGTGAACAGCAGCAGTTTGGAGTGACTTGGCCCAGGACTGAAGTTGAGTTGTACTTCCTATCTCCTACCTCCAAGTTGTGGTCCTTAAGTAGGTCACAGAATGTCTGCTGCTGTCTTTTTAGAAGGGTCTTTACTGAATACCACTGTCTTGTAATGTATTCGATAATATATGATTAGATTGCTTATAGATATGTTTAATCTAGTATGATTTATGCGTCAGTAATTGAGTGTGTGGTTTTCCTTAATAAAAGCAGAGTGTTAAAATGGTCCATTCCACATTAGCTTTTATGTGTGAGGACACAGATAACCCAAACATTATGAAAAATATCAAGTTACAGGAACTATATCATTTTTTGCTGAGAAAATGTGTATACAATTGTACAGTATGTTTGAATTGTCAACATAGCAGAGCAAAATAGAAATCAATGTCTGTAAAACATGGCTATAAATAGGCTACATCCTGAAATTTGTAGAGTTGAAAACCACCCAAACTGTGTAGTTTCTTACACAGCTCCTGAGTAAATAAACACTACATCCTAAAAGGATTCTTAATGTTATTATGCCAGGCTTATTTCTAAAGCAGAGAAAATGCTTGCTGTCACAGTAACTTCGGATTGATGAACAGCCTTTCTATCATACCCTGCTGTGTGTGCAGGTGTGTGTGTTTGTGTGTGTGTTGTTGTCCTGTGTACTACTGGAGAGATGAGCATATTGGAGCAGTTTATTCAATAGTACAGAAAATACCAGTGCTTTGAACCACCTGGGTAAACAGGTTATTGCCTTATCAATCATTTACAGTGACAGCCAGTGGTCGGGACCACAGACAATATTGACTGGCACAATGACAGAGATGAATGTTTCTGCACAACAGGCCTCTCCAGCCCTGCCTCCATCCATCCCACCTAACCTCGCTGTGCACAACTGACCATAGCGAAGGCATCCATCTCAGTCTGTTCAGACGGATCCTTGCAGCGGCCCCTCAGATAAACATCAAACCCCCTCGTTCTAATTTGGTTTGCTGTCAGCACTGCCTACCACACAGACGGCTCAGAGTTAATATGTGTATACCGTACTCATCATGTTATGTAGACCTTAAAACTAAATCTGAACGGTAAAATGGCTGAGCAAGGGAGGGGCAGTACATTCCCATGGGCAAGGTGCCAAATCAGTAGATCATGTGAAATGTAAAGTAGAGTAAAGCTGCTAAATTATTGATGAGCCATAGTGCAAAAACACACGCACACACACACGCACGCACGCACGCACACACAATTTTAAAGGTTTATACAGTCAAATACAGGCTTACCACATTGTTCTTATTTGTTTAACGGCAAACATTGTTTTACATTTTACAAAACCTCTTTCCAGATGTGTTTATAAAATAGCTGAGGTGAGAAATTACATAGTCGGCCATCAAAGCAGAGAGAAAAGCACTGCTAAAAATGCCCTATCAAATATAAGTGCAAATATATTAGTTATGAGCTTTCTTATGCTGAAAACAAGCAATTTTTACTGCCAGTGCAGTAAGTGAAATTCACTTAAGATTTCTTAAATTAATTGCAGATTTACTTAATTTAAGTCACTAGATAAGCCATTTATATTAGAGATTTTAAAATCTAAAAACAAGATTAGCTCACTAAGTTAGATGTTCATTTTTGCAGTGTGGTCAGGTGTACTTTTAACCGTTTTCCAGTCTACTAACAATAAACAGCCTTTGACGGATAAATAATAATAACTCAACTAAAAAATCTGCAGGGTAATACCAGTGCTGCATCTGGCCATGCACCCACACAGCTGTTATTGGATAACCATCCTGGAATGAATAACATACATACTTTCCAAACATTAGTGAATGTCTCGCAGTACCTACTTTATACTATTCCTAATGTAATGTAATCTATCTCTATGCCATTACCTGCAGCAATAGCAAGTACACTCATGCACATGCGTGCGTACACACACAACACACACACACACACAGACAGGTAAGGAACAAAGTGATGCTGTGTGGAAGACAATAGGAAGATAGAGTTCAATGCTAACAAGTTAGCGGTGTTAGCATTGTAGCAGAACACTGGCTCCCTCTGATTGTCTCTAATTAACCTCCATGGAATAGAGGCACTAAGCACAGAGGGATTAACTCACACAGAGGCCTAGTCTCTCTCTCTGTGTGTGTGTGTGTGTGTGTGTGTGTGTGTGTGTGTGTACATACAAAGCAGAGCCATCGACCCATGTGTCGCCACGACTCCAGCTCCCCTTCAGGCCCATCACACCCACCCACCTGCACACACACACACACACACACTTGCCCCAGCAGCGATAAGGCCTATACCCTAGGGGCCATTCCCTGCTTCTGAGTCCTACAAAAAGATCTGAGGACTTCATTTTCAAAGGCAGCAATCACACACGCACACGCGCAAGCACACACACATGCACACACGCGCACACATGCACGCACGCACACACGCACCTTCAAGCATTAAAGTTGCACAGTCTACTTACACAGAGTTAGCAATTGCTTGACCTGCCTCTAATGCTTAGACAACAGCATGGGTGCCAACAGAACCAGTGTCACTGGTGTGGTGTTTCTAGCAATTAAGTCAATTCAGACAGGAATTGGATAGCAAGGCATTATTAAGAGAAACTCTTAGCCAGGGCAATTACATAGACCTACTGTATATAGCATATTACTGTAAATAAATAGAGTTTACAATAGTACACACCATCTAAAACACATTTGTGCTGTTGCCTGGACATTCCTGACCTCCTGACCAAACTATGAAATTATGGAAGTTAGAAATTATGTATTTTATCATACTGTAATCTACAATTAAGATAAACACTAATACACTACAGTTACAATTGCATTTATCTCTTTAACCTCCTATTGTGTTCAGGTCAAAAAACACATCTGTACTCAACAGTATGCCATGCAGTTCAATCCTTTTTCCCAGAGCAATAGCCATAGCAAATATGAATGGAGCATTCAAAAAGAATGCCTCAGCCTTTAGATAAACCAATAACTGCATAGATAAAATAAATAACGGAAAAGAAGCTAGCCTGGAGTTGGGGGCGGAACATCAGCTCATTATTGAGCTTGAACACGATTCAAACGTATATAAGTATATATTTGAATAATGCCCCCTTTGGCCAAAATTCACACTACACTTAACAACAGCTAGCCCAGGAAGGGAACCCGAGGAAGCTGAATTGGTTTTATAGGTTATTACATTGTGTCAACAGTCAGGGGACGCGCTAGTCTGTGTGCAGGCTGTGCCTTCCTCGTCTGTGATCTTAGAGGCCCTCCCATCAGCAGTCAGCTACAGACTCACGCAGTCGTCCTGCTTGTGAACGAGGTGTGTGCATGAGGTGTGTGAATGTCTGAAGAGTGTGTAAAACAGAACTCGTTAACTGTCCATTCACTGCCGAACATTCTGAAGGGACATTCCTTGTTATGAGAAACACGCACGCACGCATGCGCACGCACGCACACACTTCATCAATCAGAGATAGAGCAATGAAATTCATTATAGAGTGGGTGGCCAGACAGAATAAGAGCCAGGCTTCTGGAAAAATGAGAACAACAAATTTACATCAACCCCACCTACACATACGTTTTCCTCTCATGAAAAAGAAACCTAAATGATTATGCTGACCTCCCCGCACACTAAAACACACGCACACACAGATGTGTAGGGAAACACACGCAGAGACACAAGCAAACACACGTACATGTAAGTTGCCACATAAAGAACACGCCTGTGTTTGCCAGATCCCTCTGTGTCGGAGAGCAGTGTTTGAATACGGCAGACTGCTAGAGTGGCTGATTAGACCTCTGTTTGAACAGACACAGGCAGCCACATATCAGCGCAATGCAGGAAGCAGAAATGTGGTTCCGATAGGCTCACCTACGCTGGGCCATGCTTACGCTCACACCAATAAGCAGACAGACAGACAAACAGACAGACAGACAGACAGACAGAGTGGCAGGCATGAAGGGAGGCAGGCGGGCAAACACGCCCACACACGGGGCAGGTTTCTATACCCATAATGTGTTTAGCTGTGCTCGCAGAGCTGAGAGAGGGAGCCAAATAGCTCTCATTCAATTTGCACTGACCTTCCTGTGATGTAGCAGGTGCAGGTCAATGTGGAAAACAGCTGGCAGGCACCGATGTCGCAATATCCCTCTCCTCTTCTCTATTGATGCATTCAGCGCTGTTGATCACACTGTGAGCGGTGGAAAAAGCAGGCCTATTGTTCGTGGATGCTGTGGGTTGAGTGAATCTATGGTGCATGTTAGCTTGAGATCTCCTGGGTCAACCCTGCACACACACACACACACACACACACAAACACACACACACAACCCTATCATTGGAAATCCCTTGGGGTCTAGTACAATGGTCCTTCTGGCTAAGGGGTAGGTACATATAGTGGGTCTTTAAATGGCAGAAGAGGTCAGAGAATGTGGAGGATCATTTTAGGTGAGGAATCTTCTGCTTGGCTCTGGCAGTCTGTTGGAGATCGTCTGTACAGGTAGCTAGTCTTCGCGCCAACTTCAACATCTATTTGTAGCCTTGTGAGATCAGGATGGTCTCGCATGGCTAATGGAAAGTGGTCCCTTCATGTCAATTGTTTCTCCAAGTTATTCTGTTCAGAGCGAGGTCTTCTGCATTAGATGTTTATGTGGAATATTTTGTGGTTGATCCTGATGTCCTTCAAATCCTTTTGGCCCTCCAGGTGCTCGCTGGCCAACATTTAGTTCAACATTGAGCACTTGTTTTAGGAGTGTAGTTTCAGCCTCCTCCATCAATTAGCAACTCTGTGCTGAACGTCTGATACGTACAGTATACCCTGGTAAGCTCCACTGACTCTCCTGAAGTGAGCAAGTCGATATTCATTAACAGTTAGCATTGTCACTCAAGAAGTATGTATCTGTAATTGCACACACACACACACACACACACACACACCTACACGTGTCTAGACTAAAGCCTGTCTCGGTGTCCCTAAACTCCTTAGAGCAAGAGAGGCAGACATTCTGGCTCTGCTTTTCCTCTGCCTGTCCTCTGCAGTGAACTTTGACATCCAAACCTTCCCCAGCCTCACCCCAGCCTCACCCCACAATGTACTGATGTACGTCTATCACCCCAGAGCGGAGAGAGCTGGCTCTCAATGTAGCTGTATGACTTGTGAGCCAAACCAACTGATTTCATTGCCAGGAAAGGTTGTTATTTACAATTTAGCTGGTTTAGTGCATGGTTGAATAACGTCTCCTTAGTGAACCTGTGATTTCCATTTCAGCTTGTCCTGTATAGCTCCTAACAAAGAAAGATAGATCAATACTCTTTTCACTGTCCAACTCTTCATTTACCTGTCAGAATCGGGTTCCTTCTTAAATGTCTCTTGTCTATGTCCTTTCGTTTGCCGTCTTCCATCTACTCCCCTCTCTGGCTGTCTTTAGATAGCCATACATAAACCATGTGGGCGGCAGATAAACAATCAGTGAGAACCTCTTGCTCGCCACTGTGTGAATAGAATAAAGTACCACACATATTCAATTAGAGTGAATGCCAATTGAATTGCAGCACTATTTTTTTTATTTTTTTTATTTTAATGGTGAAGTCGTAGCCTCAACAATAAAGGACTATTTGGCCAATCACTTCTCTTCGTCTTTGAAGAACACGATCATTATAAGGCCACTTGGAGATGCAGAGGCGGATAGCTGAGCTAATCGTACACTAATGGCTGATGGCAATCTCTCTGTGTTTTGTTCTTGAACAAAACTGGCGTTGATAGTTGGAGGGTGACACAGGCACTGCTCAATAACAGATTAATTGACTACCAGAGGGAGAAAAATCATTGGATCCAATTGTACGTCCTGCATTCACAGGTCATTTCAAACTAGAACAGATGAAAGGCAGCGGAGAAGCACTAACATGATAAAGCGTTGTGCATTATCATGTTTTAATACTCTACACACGTAGAGATGTCAAGTGACCTTACATTTATTATGCACACACCGTCGTTTCTGGAGCTGGACATTTGACAAACAGCAAGCAAAACAACATCTAGCGGTACGTGCTTGTGTTTGGGCATAGGGTGCACGCTCAGATGCTCCGCCCCCCAAATCAGTCAGGCGTTGTCAAGGCTGAGATAATGTTGTTGTGTGGTGCGTTTCGCACAACTTTGTTTGTGGTTCCATTTACAGATTTTTTCCGTACGCACACAAGAAAGCAATTGGGCCGTGAGGAGATATTAGCTGAATATGAAAAAAGCGTAATCGCTGACTCCACCTAAGTGTGACCTCCACTACAACAGTTGGAATATACTGTAGGAGACACACCAATTTTAGCAGGAGAAAGACTCAACATAATTGATGAATAGAAACAATTTGCTTTCGGTCTATGTATTATTTATAGGTCATATTTTCCATTTGCAGGTGGATAAGGGGGAAAATACAATAGCGCAGGAATCTAATACATAACCGAGTCGCGTCCTTTATCTGAATAGCACAGAGTAAATACAGCTAGTGTGCCGTTTAGTTTTTAGATGACACACACAATTTATAGTGAGTGCAGTGGAGAGGACATTGCTAGCGACCACAAGGAATAGAAAAGGGTCAGTCCGCAGTGAGCGTGATATCATTACCCCCCAGTCAGACACAGCCACACCAGGAGCAGTATAGTGTGGCCATCGCCACTGCTGCTCTGATGAGGCCAGGTCACATTCAGTCTCAGTGACTCTTACTGGCACGCACTGACACAGGCCTATTACCCGTTCACCTCACATCAGACAGGAACACGTTGTGAAATGACTGCAGTCTTTGTCAATAAGCGTTCTAATCTTCTCATTCTCGTTGTGCTAACACAAATGTGCCTACATTGTCTGGGTTGTTAATATTGTATGAGCCGTAACTTTATGCGGCGTATAAAAGGAGTGCTTCACTGAAATACTTCTGCTTTGATCAAAAGGTTTGGGAAGCCCGGTTCTTGCTCTCGTTCTTCCCCCCCACCCCCACCACACACACACACAAAGGATGTGTATATCCTACCCTGCCTGTGGACGCGTGGAAGAGTCTCTATATTTACTATCTCTGCCCAGCCACAACCACGCCAGACGCCACCATGCACCTCTCTCTCTCTCTCTCTCTCTCTAGAAACAAGCTCTGGGTGTGGCAGCCTGACTCAATTACAATCAGCACTGCAGGCAGATTGCCAGTAAAAGTGAATTCAGCTGTCTGCACAATGGGTTTCAAACTAGATGTTGCTAATGTCCGTAGTCATATAGGCGGCGTGTCAATTAAAAAATGTTACTTTTTGGGAAGAGTTGGTCTGTTAACGATCCTGCATTTAGGTCAAAGGAGCCTACTTCTGTATCACATGACCCAGTTTACCTGTATTTTAACACCGTGCCATTATCTAATTACTAGTTGTTTAAAATGTACGTAGAACTTTCAATAAATATGCAGTGCAGATCAAACAGGGCTGAATAATGAATTGTAATAAAGGAATATGTTCTTGATTGAGCATTCGTCCTTGACACTTAATCATTGATTGTATGTTTTGTTGTTTTCTTTTGTCTGGCAATAAATATGCAATCACCTTTTCCCGCCGTTTCAGGTCAATAGTCCGTCAAAGAGATTATGCTGCTCTTGCTAATCGCTGTTATTACACTGGGACAGCCTGCCTACCTTTGCTGTCAAAGTGGATTGAATAGTTGTTGGTTACACATACAACACTGAGAAGTGTCTTTTGGTCTTTAACAGACGGCTTTCCGATTTCTGCGAGTTTCCTAGTGTGTTTATCTTCCTGTCAGCCTTGGCTGTCTGTCTCCGATGTTCCATCCTTCAGTTCACCCATCTATGCATCCAAATGTCTTCCGGTGAGTACAGCCTTGAAGAAGCAAGTAAATCATGTAGAGTGGTTCCAGGATAGCACAAACTAGTGCAGATGGGCCCTGTCTCTTCAGCGGTGACATTCAAAACCATTTCCAATAAGTGTATACCATTTTCACGTAAAAAGCCCAAATTGCTGTGTTTCAACTCTTGCCCTGACGCTTTCCAAAAACTGCAAGGGAAAATTGAATAAAATCGATCTTCAAGGCTACTGCTCAAGTGTGAACCACAAACCTAATATTATTTATTCTGAATCAATGACCTCTCTTGCCCAAAACGTAGTTTATATAACAAAGTATAAACATTGAGCCAAACAGGAAAATATCTTGAAATGCAGTGATGTTGGTGTGAACGTTGTAAATATGTAGCTAGCACAGCTACCCCGTAATCTAGCCCCCACCCCCCCCCGCTCCCCAACACACACATGCACATACACACACACACACAAGGGATGTTTAGCCATGGCCTTTCCCACACCCCCACAAAGTGACCTCTCTCTGGGCTGGAAGACAGGTGGCTGTATCTCTCAGCCTTGGTCAGCCCCTCACACACAAACAAACAGACACACACACACATGCACACACACACACACAGAGGGCAGCTTCCGGGTTATCGGGCCACTCTGATATGCACAAGCCAAGCTGTTGTGTCACGCTTTATTAACAGCCTGGGTGTCGAGGAGATGTAATTAGCGGCTAGGTCCCCTGTGAGGGAGCGTGCTAGGTGCTGGGCTAAGATTAGATCCAATAATATGTCTGTGGTTGGACACAGGCCAAGGCTGGGTTATGTTGGGACACACTGGCCCAGCGTCACTAATGTTGGTCTCACTGCCTCGACAGCCTCTTGGGACTTAGTATGGACGTCCTAGGATTTACTGTTGGACATATCCAGGGTGTACACTTAAGTACACTTACACACTAATACGCACATGCACACACACGCACACACGCATGCACACACACACACACACTTTTTTACATCAGTTCTAAATGTGTGTTTCAGGCATAGGGCTTGTCAAATAGAGCCGCCATGTAGATAGTATTAGAAACAATGTTTTCCAGATCATATCACAGTGCTTTGACCAAATGTCTTTGTCTTACAGTCATCCAATGTCAGAAGATTTAACATTAGCCTTGACATGAAGCATGACTATTCCTTTAATGAATGGTACAAAGGCAATCATAATCTGAATAATTCCAATTTCTAGGATATGTGTCCATTTGTAAAATATTTTAACTTCATCATTACTTACATATTCAATTCCTACAGTCTCTTGGTATTTTCCAATAGTGCAGCTGAACTTTCTCTGCAGAAACAAAACGTTTGATCAACTCACTGTGTGTTACCGCTGGCGGTACTGTATGCTCTGTGTTAAGGAACACATCAGTCTTTGTCTTTCCAACGAGCTAGAACGACTGACCAGCTGTTGCCAAAATGGGGCAGGCTATCGGGAATATTAGCTCTGTAGCCACATGGCAGATGCTGCTGTATGGACACACACGCACCCACTCACGCACACATCTCTAGAGGCTGCAGGTACAGCACAAACATATTTACACACCCACGTAGAGAAAGAACAGAGAAGGAGAGAAAGGTGTGGTGTGGGGAAATAAGAAGCAGGGAAGAGAGAAGCACTGATGCATATCTCCAGAGGCAGCCGTACAGAATGACTAATTAAACACACACACACACACACACGCATAAACATGCACACGTCCACAAACACGCACACACACACACACACACGCATGCACGCACAAACACATGCATGCACACACACACACACACACATGCGCACGAACACGCACGCACACCCACACACACACACACAGACAGAATGGAATATATTGTAAGTTCCTCTGGCAGTAATTGCATTAGTCTTGTAAGTAAATTAAATGGCTGTATGCTTACAGGCTGTGTTGTTTACTAGACCATGTTCTCCTGCTTGGCCATCATGTACCATTAGCTGCAACTAGCCACACACGCACATGCACACACGCTCACACACACACACACACACACGCACACAGCCATAACAAGGCTCTGTACAACAGTGCCCTAAACTATGTCAATTCATGGCACATGTGGTATTCACAGCTGCTTTCCAAATCAGTGTAGTGTGTTTCATACTGTACATACCAGTGCTCCTACAAATGCATATGCACATCCAGAGCTAGTAAGATGTGTTTACAAACCCACATAAAAGCATGCCGCTGGTGGGATATGGGAAGTAAGTCGTAACGTGGAGACAGCAAGGTGTAGCTGTTCGAGCTATATCTACGTCACCAATCAGGAGACATGTTATGTCAAGGGTTCCATGGTCAAATGCTACGGGGCTTAGCCACCTGGAGACCAGTGACCTTCTAAACAACAGTGAGCACTGATACGCCGTCTAACAACAAACCCTGTGTGCATGCTACAGAATAACAGGATTACAGTCTGGCCACAGATGCATATATCAAACTATACTGTACACAAATGCAAGGCAGGTCTGGGCATCCTTAAAAACAACAGCAGCAAATAGAGATGTCTTGTTATTATACAGATAATTGAAGTCTGAGTTTTAGTGGTGGGCAGATGGATAGATATAGAAAATAAATAATGCACAGTGGGTCCATACCACCCTCTATTTGCATAAATGTCCCCCCTCTGAGAGAAGTGAATATATTGATTCCAAAATAGAGGATGACAGTTTGGACAAATCAAATAGACTGGGGCCATAGAGATGAAGGCCTCGGTTCAATATCAGCAAATTACTGTCCAATAAGACGAAGAAAAAAGAGATAAAAATCTATAATGTAAGGCTTAATGGGCATGTAGTGACAGTCGTCCACCTCTATGCTGTCATGCTGACCTGAATATTGGGCATGATACCAACAACTGTCTGATGATATTAACAGAGATCAGGCCTGGAGACTACTCCAGTGAATATTATTTGTAATTGGATCAAACCAGGCAAACTACCGTAGTCAAAGTATGATCTTCCTCTGGGCTGGAACTACTTCAGACGATGTGTGAACCTTGAAGTAGAAGGATAGACTTGGTTGAGTCGTTTACGTGGCACAATTAGACTCAAAAGGATATATTTTTAGGCAGAGCTGCTAGAGACAACATTTGTGTCTGACTACACTTCGGATGTGATGTCACTGTGTTGCCCGTCTCAAAAGCAGTCCTTGTGGTTTTATAATGTGTGTTGTCTAAAGGTGTCTTGATGCCCTAAGCAAACATTCAGGAGATGGGGAGGTAGGGATCCTTGTAGACTTTGAGTTACAGTAATGTGGAGGTGTGTGTGTGTGTGTGTCTGTTTATATGTGTGTGTCTGTGTGTGTGTGTTTGTGTGTGTGTGTGATTGTACAGTTGCAAGAAAAAGTATGTAAACCCCTTGGGATTACGTGGAGTTTTGCATGAATTGGTCATAAAATGTGCTCT
>JAODLL010020018.1:0-26208 GCA_026546735.1 Forbesichthys agassizii | reverse complement strand
CATGCATGTATAATGTGAAAAAACGAATCCTCGAATCCCAATATTGAAATCGAATACATACCCAACAAACGAATACCAGAATAATCGAATATTTAGGGCCAGCCCTAATATATATATATATATATATATGAGAGAGAGAGAGAGAGAGAGAGAGAGAGAGTCCCCCATGTTTTTCTTTTTGTGTGACATGACTCCGTTTACATGTCAAGGTGACTGCAGGGGCCAGCATTGCAATGTTTTGAGTCGTGACGTTTGTCAGTTAGTTCCGTTTTAACAGGCCAATGTCTTTTATGCAGGTTGCAGAAGCACTGCACGAGTTTCTTGGCCAAAAACAGCTGCCGTCTAATAGAGGTGAAACAGTATGAAAACTGATGCCAATGTGAAATATCTGCAGGAGTTTATATTTATATTAGGAGATCAGGGGAGACGTATGCATTGTCTCATTATCTCCCAAGTCAAATATCAACAATGAAAGCTGACGTCGGAGCACCGTGACTGAGGAAAACATTATCGGTGAAATCTAACAGGCTACTCATGCGCAAATTATATCATCAACATATCCTAGAATTCCACTGGCCAACGCCACAAATTTTAACATCAAATCTACTATTAATCGTTACTAAATCGAAATGTAAAACTAATGTGACTATGAGGTAAGATAACCTATGAGTGTTTTATGCATAGCAGATATTGTAAAGAAAATCAAGAATGTCACCATTCCAGTAAATGCACGTTCACAGGCCGCTGGCTAACGCCGGGCCCCACTGAGTTTACATTGTTTGCATTATGGGTAGTTACACCCTTGCATGGTTGTTTTCAAGTTGTTTTTAAAGTGTAACTGCACCAAATAAAAGTGAAATTAACCAAATATGTTCTTGTACTTCGCTAGTTTACTGTTGTGTGTGTGTGTGTGTGTGTGTGTGTGTGTGTTGAAAATATAGCTTCAACTTAATGCTGACATTTATTTCAGCATCATTTTAGTTGATTTATTCATTTACTTTTTCATTGTGTATCTCCATAGCTTTGTCAGTAACATTTTGAAGTGAGCTTTGTATAACTAGCCTAGATATAGCTTCTTTTGTCTTGTTCTTTCTTTGAGTATAGTAAGATACTGTGCTATAAACGGTTACAGCCACACTGGGAAATGATTCCACATTGTAGTCACAGACTATTGACATTCTCATCTTGTATTTAAGATATACTGTCAAAAGTTGACTAACTGGCTGTAATGACAGACTGTGCATAAATCTAGAAGGTTGAACTTCTTTTGTTTGCATTATGTTGCAGATGCATATTTGTTCCACCCTGCATTTGATCACATATTACAGCAGGTACACCTCTGGTGGCAATCCTCTGCTGAGAGTGACACAGTGTTATTTGCAGCACAGGCTAAATATTTTAATAAGCATTACTCATAATTCCTGAGATATAGGTTACCGTTAGGTGCCCATGTGGTCAACAAATATGGGAACTAAAGATGGCCTTGTTTAAATGGATATAGTTTAAATAGATCCCTTGACAATGCATGTTTCTCCATCCATGTTTCCTAATAGACCAAGCTATATAGGTGACTGTGCCTGTGCATAGTGTATTCATTGGCCGCCTGTTTGGTCTGCAAATAATTAATCAGATGAAATGCTGCGGCATCATATTACTCATAAATAATCCAACAAGTGTTTTTTTTTTTTTCCTCAACATTGTATATGTGACTGTGTCACGTAACATTTTCATCAATGATAATATGGTGGAAGACTCAATATCCCAGCCAAGGCTACAAAACAAGGCCCTGGTACCCAGACACTGTCTTATCAAATCATTTACCCGAAGTTGGCCTGTCTTATCTTTGATTCTTGTGTCTAATAAAGACAAAGTATCAACAGAGCAGTCTATCAGCTTGCTAATTGGATTTATATGGACTTCTCCTTTATATAATGATTGCAGCCCTTTTGTGGTAGGTCATGGGCAAGGGAAATTAACATTAAAGTGCATTAAATACATGGTCCTAGTAGGGCTGGCCCCAAATATTTGATTATTCGGGTATTCGTTCGTTGTGTATGTATTCAATTTAAATATTGGGATTTGAGTATTCGTTTTTTCACATTATGCATGCAGTTTTCACATTAATCCTTACTGTCTCCATATAAACCCACATGTTGAATAGCGAGGCTATTCATTCAAAACACTCTTATTGGGTAATACACAAGGTGTATGCTATTTGACAGCTCTGACGGGCTCAATTGACATGTCAATCAAAGTGGCCATATTGAGCGCATATCTATGTTTACATGTGTGCTCAGTGAAGCTAGAAATCGAAGATTACTTCTGTTATAATTTTTAATTATAGTTGAGTGTTTTTAATGGTGTTTTTAAAAAAAAAAGAGTATTCGAATACTCGTTTGAAAATACCAGCAAATATTAGAAATGTGTAAAATGGTATTCGGGACAGCCCTAGGTCCTAGTTTGGTTTTGGCCATGTTGTGCATATTGTAGAGCATGGATTTGGCTTGCTTGAGGGTTTCTGTCACCTGAAAAGATTTACAGGAAATCTTGACGCTCCCTGGAAACCTCCACCCTGGGCTTGTACCTCTGCAAGTAGCAGCTTCATGTGAGCAGAGATGGGCCCGCTGTCTCCGATAGAGTCTGCTTTCTATAGCACTGCTGGGCTGCAATCCAAATGGTGCAGGTGCTTGTGAACGTGACCTTAACATGGCTTTTGTAGCCACAGCAACGAGCCAGAGGGCAAGCAAAATCTTCGATTTTTGAAAGCTTTTATGGTATGTTTTCTATGCAAATGATTTAATATTTATTATTATTATAGATTTAAACAGGTAAATCTATCTGAGATTAAAATATTTTTCAGGAGAGACCTAGCCAAGATGTATAAAACAAAACAACATACAACAAAGTATAAATCATAAAATAAACAGTAGTTAGAATAACATTTTCCAATTAAATTGTCTTTTTAAGCAATTCCTTGATTTCATTTCCCCTTAATAATTTCCCTTCCTCAAAGCACATTTGTTCAGCTGTCACCTGTCAGAGATCCTGACAGGAGATGTGTTAAATCTGGAGTCTGTTGGTTTTAACATCCATAGTGTTCTTAGCAGCTGACAGTTGCTCGTGCAGCGTGCAACCAGATTTAGTTCTTTCCTCAAAAGCAGTTGTAGGTAGGAGGGGTGAGTTGCAATTTGAGCTAGCTATAAAAGAACAACAGCGAGGTTATTAAAATAAACAACCCACCCCCTCCCTCCACTCACTGACAGACCTGTCGCTGCTGTGTGTGACTTGTATAGAGGCCCTGCCAGGGCCTATCAACCCTATAGAACACATATTCTCACAGAGATTTGCACTTGCTGATATCTGATTTATGTCTGGCATTTTTAACCAATTTCATTTTTAGCTCTCTTTTAACTAATAGTACTCAGTAAAAAAAAAAAAAGTGCAAACAAATACACTTTTGTCAAATTCACCAAAAATCTCCCGGAAGTCCATTAGCTTACTGCTCTCTGTGCAGTCCTTCTACGCAGCCCTCGCTTCGTAAGCACAGACATAGTGGAGCAGACCGCACATAATATCCTAGCCATAGCAATGTGTTTCCAATATGTGGGTCAGAGATTCTATGTGATTGAAGGGAGAGGTGTTTTTGATTTGAGTTCGTATTGAGCAAATGCGTTCTCTAGAATGACTTGCTATACTTTTAACTTTACTTCCAAAGAATGTTCAGACTGCCATGTGTATCCTGGCACGGATACCAGTAGCTGCACCTCCAGGAATTGTGTAACACAGTGAAGCAGAACAGGCCATTTGACCTTCAAGTCTTCTATTTCTCCTAGTCTTTTCTTTTGAGCCTAGGCGTTTCCTTGCTTGCAGCCTAGCTGAGTCACCATTGTGTTGGCAGGTCTGTTGTGTAGCCTCGTTTTGTTTCTTGTGTAACCCTTTTCCTCAACATGTGTCCTTGTTTTTTCGTTTGTCCCTCTGTGCATGCTGTCAGGTTCCTGAGGTCATCAGCAGTATCCGCCAGGTATCCAAAACCGCCCTGAAGGTAGATTCCAAGCCCAAACAGGACACGGAGGAAGCCTTCTACAACTCCCAGAAGTTTGAAGTGCTCTATTGTGGAAAGGTAAATGCCAGCATTTTGGTTTTCTAAAGCAAGCCACTAATCATAACTGTATCCTGTACATGCGAAATAGGTGAGATTAATTAATGTTTCATCTTTATTTGCCATGAAATGAGAGTAAATACGCTCAGAAGTGGCACGTTTTAACGCAAGTCCGGGGCACACAATTGAACGATGCACATGTACACTACACACCATTGTACACGTAGTGTATAGTTGCACACTGAACCTTTTAAAGCAGGGTTAGTCATTCTTGAGAACGCTCCCTTTGATCGAAACAAACTCCTTCAGAAGCTCCACCCCACACATTGGCACGCATTGCGAAGCCAAGCGGCATTGTTTTTGTGAGCGTTGTTCGCCACTCTGTTTATGTTCCTATTTGCGGAGCCAGGGCTGTGTAGAAGTATCAGATTATTGGTTCAACGCCCACGAAGAACAAACAAATGTAAGATAGCGAAATGCGAGGAGATGTTAGGTGAATTTGACAAAAATGTGTATTAGCTTAAAATTATCTTACAATAGCTGACTATACATTAATAGTTATAGTTACATGTGATCGGGTCACACTAATGAACATTTCCAGGTGACGGTGCAGCACAAGAAGGCCCCGTCCACCCTCATCGACGACTGCATCGATAAGTTCCGCCAACATGAACTTGAACGCAAACGCCTGCGCCTGCTCAACGGCCAGCGTGGCTCCTCAGAGAGCGCCAGCGTGGAGTTCCTCATGGGAGAAGATGGAGACCCCCTCTCTTCCACTTTTAACAGGAGAGTGGAAAATCCTGACGGCTATAACGTGGGGGACCTCAACACTGGTGCAGGTACTTGGGGAATTAATATAATGTACTTCAAATACCAATTAACCCTCCCCCCTTCCAGAGTGAAAGAATGGGCATTGTTATGGTGAAATCCATGGACCTCCCTATTGACTTGCATGGAAATTCAGCTTTTTACTTAGCGAAAATCTGGGAAAATAACAGTTGACCAAGTTTGGAATCTGAAAGAACTTACAAACTCCTGTTCCTGTTATAGACTACTATGCTGTTCTGTCCAACCTAGTTACAGTAACTAAGGAGAAGATTGGACAGTTGACTTGGAGTGGGAACCCTGCGTAAAGTAGACGTGTTCATGCGTTGATTAGAAAATATCAATGGTCACGTGGTTCATGCAGACGAAAAAGAGTTCCAGGAAGTGCTTGGTGTGAATTTGAACCAATAATTACAGATCTATAACTGCAATTTTTAGGCAAATTAATAGTCAGTTAAGCATACATTTAAATGTATTTAATTTAACCCTAATTCATAGTGTACTTTAGTATTTGCGGCTAACTTCCGGGAACTGTTTTGAGGCTCCGCGATTGCTGTGAAAAAGCAGTTAATTTGAGTTAACGAAGTTGATGCGATTCTCACCTACGTGGCTCTGTGCGTTGCCACCTCTCGCTCACACTCTCTGTCGTGTGTGTCCTCCGGTGGTCCAGGCATCTCCGGTGGTCCAGGTACAGGGCTGCCCGGCAGTCCCAGCCAAGGGAGCCTCCGAGCGGGCGGGGCGTCGTTCCCCGAGAGCATCCAGGAGGACTCGGGCTTCGAGGAGCGCCAGGAGTTCCGCACGCGCTGCAGCAGCCTGGCAGGAGGCATGGTGCGGGCTCCGCGAGACGGGGCCGTCGTGGGAGGGCCCACAGCCCGCCGCCGGCACGCCAGCGCGCCCAACAACGTGCAGCCCTCCGACACGGACAAGAACCGCACCATGCTCTTTCAGGTACGGGGGTGGGGGGGGGTGATTCCAGGACTGACCACTAGTCTAATGTTGCTGTTATTGTTAAAATCATCATCATAAGTGATTTAATGTTATAATGTAATCTATCATCATCATCATGTGATTTAAGGTTATAATCTAATCATCATCAACATCATCACCGCACCATGCTCTTTCAGGTACAGGGTGGACGGGGGAAGTTTGGAGGGTTTCAGGGGCCCTGCACTGACCACTAGCCTATTTTTATTCTTGTTGGTAGTGATATAATTTGTATTGCTACGTTAGGGATTTAAAAGCAGGGTTAGTCGTTCTCGAGATTGCTTGCTAACTTTGAGCTCAAATCAAAACGACCTCCCTCCGAAGCTCCGCCCCACACATTGACACGCATTGCAAAGCCAAGGGCGTTGTTATTGTGGGCGGTGTTTGCCACTTTGTGTTTTTTTTTATGGAGCCAGGGCTGTGTAGAAGCACCAGATTTGGTTTTCAGCACGCTGAGAGAACGTTAAGCTAGCTTAAATGTGAAGTAATGTTTGGTGAATTTGACAAAGTGTATTCGCTTAATGTAATTCATATTATAATTTAATTTATTAAAAAATAGCTAATAAAACACTGAAAAACATTGGTTTCGCTGTGTATTATGCAGTTTTTATGTCTCGGGTCACCATTGCAAGTGCAGTTATGGTTCTCTCCCCATTCATTTAGATACTGTAATAACTTCCCGGAGGTGTTATCAAGATGGCTGCAGAGTGGCCAGGCTTGTTTAAGGACATTGTGCAGAGAACAGTAGTTGCTCTCTCTAATGGGGCATGTTCCATTTTCCTTTTTCCAGTTCAGTTATATTTACATTTGCAGCTCCTTGTGAGCTAGTCATTCATGTATATTTCACTGTTCAGATTATCGCATCGGATTTAACGTTGTAAAATCATGTCAATATTTAAAATGGTGTAATGTAGTGTGCTTGTCAAGATAGGTGCTGGCATCCTTTAATCCGCTAGCTAAATTCCTGCTCCTTTTTTTAGAATCAAGTCCACTTCAGCAGTCCGTATTCACTGCTAGAGAAATCACACTCAACCGTCTGTATATTCCTTGCTAATGCACTGCCCTGACCTTGCCACACCCCTCTGCCGTGCTCTATTAATAACCTATTGGCACCAGACACCAGGCCTTCAAAAGCAAGTCAAAAGTGCGTTCAGACAATACGTACACAGTATCTCTTCTTGCTGTCAACATCAACTGCATGCTGATATGCCTAACCCCTGCCAGGGGTTTCCAGATGTGTCCCACATGACCGTGTGTTGTGTACACTACAGACACAACACCTCCCTCACCTCATCCCCAACCTCACCCATCTCAGATTTCTCCAGATCAAGAGCTGGAACATGTGGCATAGACATGTAGTTGCATGCTTAGCTATAATCAAGGGATCCATTCAAATTCGTATTCCAGTCGTATTGCACTCGACTAAAGGTTCTAAAAAATCTTCAGTTTACGTTGCAATTATGTTTTTTTTTTAAGACCTTTTTATTTTATAACAACAACAACAACAAACAGGTGGTACGTTCCGCTGAGGTTATGTTGCCATGGCCTGCTTGTTGCTGTACAAGAAAAGAAATGCATGCTTGCTAGCTTAAGCACTGTTATTCTATCCCTCCCTAGATTTAGCCAAGCCTTCCAAGAGCCTGCTGCTGCAAATCATGTTAATGTGAAAGTAGCAGACAGAGACAAACCACAGGCTTGAGCAGACAACCATATTGTTAACACGCCATAACTCTAGCTATATATATATATATATATATATATATATATAAAACCCTTTCAAAGCCTGCTGCTCCCCAGAGGCAGTTTTTCTTCAATTTTGCGGATATTCTCCCTGTACCATGCTAGGGTTCATTATGAAAAAAACGTTTAGCGCACTAAAGCATGGCAGTTGGTACTACACCATGTACAGTACATGTCATGTTAAAGGGGAAAACATATTTGTGTGTGTGTGTTTGTCTTCCATCGGTCACATCTCTGAGAATAGTCCATGTACGGTAATAGAATACCATATCACAAGACATTATGAACTGCCTTCTGTGTGTATTGGGTCAGATTACGTATTGAGTGTGTGTGCGTGTCACAGGTGGGGCGTTTTGAGGTGAACCTCATCAGTCCAGACAGTAAGACGGTGGTGTTGGAGAAGAATTTTAAATACATCTCGTCCTGTTCCCAGGTCAGTTTGTTTCTGTTCTTGTTTAAATGTAATCCTCCTCCACCACATCCTCTTGGCCGAGACTATTTTTTTTTCCCTGCATGCATTTCACCCCATTACCTGCAGTGGTGATTTGATTACAATTGACATCCGTACAATTGTTCCGTTCCATTGAGATGCGTTGTCCTTTTCTGTGGCCGCCTGCAACAGATACCGCACCATCTAGTCTGAGCAAAGTGCCTTCCCAGCAGATGAAATGACACGCTGCTGCGTTATGGAATGTGTCTAAACCTACAATGGCGTCGGTGATGCACACTGACTCTAGTGATGTGCACGCCCGTGCAAGTTACTCATTGCAATCAGCAGTTTAGGAACTACAATAGTGGGGACGACAAGTGATTCAGAAGTCGCTAGTTCAAATCCCGCTAACTCCTAACCAAGTGTCGTGGTATACCCTGACCAAGACGCATAACCGCTCCCGGTGGTCAGGTGGGGCCTGGCATGGGTTAGACATCGAGGTTAGACATCTTGCTCATTATATTCTTTGTGTCTGTGATGCAGGGTATCAAACAGACGGACCACTTTGGTTTCATCTGTCGGGACCCTGTAGATCCAGGCCAAAGCCAGTATGCCTGCTATGTCTTCCAGTGTGCCAATGAGTCCCTGGTGAGTCTGCCGCCCTGCCTTCAGTCACTTACAAGCTGTGTATTGCATCATGGCTGTCTTTGCATCCATTTATGTAATAATGTAACTATAAACCTGTATTCAACCAGGACGTGCTTATAAGATTAGAAAAATATATATTTTCCATGAGAGGCAGCAGCTAGTTGTTAAATTACAAATGCATGCAACATAAATAAAATGTAAATTATCAGATCGCATCTCATAACCCAAATTATGTACGTCCTTACTTTGAACACTGAGAACAGTGTGGTCAAATTGCACTAAATATTGTAATCTTCTTTAAATGTATCCAATTATATCTGAAAAGAGAAATCTAATTTAGCTATTTTTATATTATCCCGCACTTTCATAGCAAAATCACGTCTAAGAACACGCAACACGCAAATTATTAAAACTATGATGAGACAATGCTGGTGTTCATATTGGGAAAATATCAACGTTTATAAAAATCGTAAAATACGTTAAAAATTGCCCATGGTCCTTGCTGCCTTAAGAGTGTAATTTTGCTGTATCATCAAATTTAAATGAACTCCTCCTTCCCCTCTCTAAGCCCCTACCTGAGTCCTAACTGTACTCCATGACTGTCTTGGCATTTTTCTAAATTGTGCAATAGCTGGAGCAGAAATCATAAAATAAAATCTCCCAATCCTAGAGAGCGCAGGAGGGGAATCATCTTGCGCTGGCAGGGAGCGTAAGGGGGAGGGGCTCAACCTCTCAGCAGCTGCTTTTAATCCCGCCTACTTTCCAGGTGGATGAAGTGATGCTGACACTGAAGCAGGCGTTCAGCACCGCTGCGGCCCTGCAGAGCAGCAAGACCCAGGTGCAGCTGTGTGAAGCGTGCCCCATGCATGACCTGCACAAGCTCTGCGAGAGGATAGAGGGTACGTGAGCTCGGCCAGGCCAACGTGGCCCTCCCCGTGTTAAAGGTGAAGTCAGCGATTGTAAGCCAACACACGTATTTATTTTATTAAAAACATTTTGGGTCAAATTCAGTGACTGCCTACTCGCGGCTAGCGGCTAGCTACCTATTCTGTGTGAAAACCCACATATTTTTTTATTTTTTTATTTTGGATTGAGTTCAAATCCTGACTACACCTTTTCATTCGTGTTTTTAATGACAGACTGTATTTTTCTTGTTTCTGCTTAAATTCAAGCTTGTTGGTATGTTAATGTTTTTCCAGGCCTCTATCCGCCCAGGGCTAAGATAGCAATCCAGAAATACCTATCCCAGCTCACTGACTGTGAGCAGGCCGACATCTTTGAGCGGGTTCAGGTAAGAGAGACAATGTTCTCCACTGCAGGATAAAGGAGTGATATATTTACAGTCATCGGTGATGTATTGCGGTAAATACATCGTTGTGAGGTCAACCTTTTCCATGTTGAACTTGTGGAGGAATGTGCGTTTCTGTGTGTGTACAGAGGATGAAGCCAACATCGGATCAAGAAGACAACGAGCTGGTGATTCTCAATCTACGACAGCTGTGTGGCACCAAACAGAAGAACCATCTCCACATTGGAGAGGCTCCTCAGGTAAACCTCCAGTTGCACTATAATACACTCACTCACTCATTTCATCACTCACTCACTATATCCCTCCATCCATCCATCCAGTTTAAGTTGATTTAGAGACATTGCCACACCACTGTTTTTACAGAATTGGGGGGGAAAAGGCTTTTAAGGTAGCTGCTCCTATTGCATGGAATGGTCTTCAAGCTGACCTTCAAATGATTCTTGTACCATTTAGTGCGTTTCACACAACATTGAAATTATTACTAAAATACATAGTTCATTGTAAATTAAGCAATTCATTAAGTTAAAGTCACACATGGCTAGATTATCAGATGATCTCAGCCATCTGTCAGAACAGCTGCTTTACACACATTAGCGAAATAGTCCAGGGCACCTTATTGGAAAGAGCTGGCAAAAGTGCTTTTCACACAGGAAGCTGCATCCTCGTTTTGAGGTAACCATGAGAACAGAACAGTAAACACACCACGTAGAACCAAAATATATATTTATTAACAGACTAAATAAAATTATCCTATTTTAAATGAATTAAGACAAAATATGTGGTGAATATATGATATAGAATGGTGCATTTTCATATAGAATGTCCAATAAACATGTCAGCGTATTTCGCGCATTTTATGTCTTGTGTACAGTAAAAGCTTGTGAAATTAATACATTTATCATTTTCTGACTGGTTCGGCTGTATGCTGCCTGCTAGCTTACATTCCTACAAGTCAAGAAGGCGAATGCGTGTCTCGCCGCGCCACCACCTCAAAAGTTAAATATATTTTATCATGGAGGTGGCGGGAGTGTTCTCGATTTATGCACACTGCGCCCACCCGCCATTCCGCCTCCTAGCCCGCCCACCTAGCTCGCCCGCCTAGCCCGCTTGCTTCTAAGGGAAAATCAATTGAACACTAGCGGATCCCGCTTCCCATGTGAAAAGTCCTTGAGCCTGCCCTTTCTTACCACTTACCGTGCAAGCCCCTTCATTGGCATTGAATGATATAAGTATTTGTTTTTGTTGATGCCCATCTTGACCAGGACACACTCCTGTAAAAGAGATGTTTAATCTCTGTGAGAACATTTTCCTGGTTAAATAAATGTTTAGTAAATAATAACCACACCTGTCAAGCAGAAGTGACTTTTCCCTCCACCCCTAATAACTCTTACTTTTATCTTATTTATTTTAAAACGTAATATTTTTAAATGTCATGAGGAAATGTGTCCTTTATACAGTAGCACAGCATATATACTGTATGTTTCTAGACATTTCTAGCAGTAAAGGTGGCTGCAGACATCCCGTGTAGCCTCTGACAGCTCAGTTCTGTCTGCCTTTTGTTCCGTGACAGAACGCGTCCAGCAGCACGTCAGCATTTGACGGTACCGCGACGGGCGGCCGCTTCAAACTGGACGTCCTGAGGAACAAAGCCCGCACCTCCCTCACCAGCTCCCTGGAGAACATCTTCTCACGGGTAGGTTACCTCTTGTTCACACCAGGCCACTCGTCTCTATCTTTTATAGAAGGCAGTTAGGTAGAGTGGGGTGACTGTGATTTAAAATAAATAAATATAAAATAAAATAAAAATGTAAGTTGCTAGTTTGAACCCTACTGCCAGCTGGCCAAACGTCAGTGTCCCTGAGCAAGACACCTAACCCTAACTGCTTCCGGTGGTTAGATGGCGGTTTGCATGCCTGACACAACCATCTTTGTGCTGTACAGTGAATAACTGTGAGGCAGTCCTGTACAGCACTCTGATTGGCTGGTTAAACGCATTCCATTTACTATTACTGCTGTGCGTGTGCGTGTCTCAGATCTTTATTTATTGGTCAGTATCATCATCGTCAAGAGATTTGTATTGACCCATATCTGCCCGTGAGATACAGCAGGATCTGGGAACTCTGAGGCCTACGATACCATCTGTTATTGTTTTGAACACTCACTGGATGACTTAACGTGTAGTGAATTTACAATGTAATGAAACATATTAGTGAGGAAACGGTGGTTGTGTTTCACGTACTAGTTTATCAAACCTTTGCTGTATGAACCTCTAACTTAGCGTATTAATTGTTGTTGCCAGGGCGCCAGTCGGATGCGAGGTCGTCTTGGAAGCATGGGCAGTTTTGAGAGAGTAAGTTTTCCATGAGAATACATAAGACCCTCAGAAGTTAGTCTTTATATACTGGGCACATGACATTCCCCTGTTGGAGAGGTGTTATGAAGTACAATCAGTTAAAAGATAACGCATGTTGTCAAATGTATAACGAAGTACGCTGTCACAATTTGCCGCTGCCATTATCCTGAAAGAACGTGGCTTGCTTAAGATAACTGTGGTTTGAGCCATTCAGCTATTGACAATTGTACTGATTGTAAGTCTCTTTGGGTAAAAACCTAAATGATGTAAATGAAGGGGGGGTGGGCTGAGTGATTGTATTACCGCAGACAATAATGAAAACAAAAACGTTATTAAAATTTAAGAAGTTATTAAAATAATAGTTGCTAAAAAACTAAGTTACAAATTGGACATTTACTGTATTTATTAATGAATGAATTCATTGATTTATTTATTATTATTTTTTTCGATGTCCTGTGATAAACTTGCTTACCCATATTTGCGGACGGGACTCTTTAACTGCTAAGCAGGTTGTGAGGTTTGTGTGTCCCTCTAGCTACATAGTTCCGTCAGTGCTCCCAGAGATGGATATTAGCAAAGGGTGTAATGAGCACATAATACTAGTGAGACTGACCCTGCAGTGCTCCATCCATAGGCTCCACTACTGTGGATCCAAGTTGACACAACTTCTTGGAAACTATAAACTTGGGGACTTCTATTCCTTAAGTGTTTTTTTCTCCACCATTATTGATGGGGGCGGTGCAGGTTAGACCAGAGGTTCCTAGTACATAAGTTTGATGTTGATCCCTAGCATGGACTCTCCTGTAATCACTCTTGAGCAGGTGACTGACCCCCGCCTGCTCATTAATACTTAAAGCGCTTTGCTAAGGGCGTTTGCTTTGCTAAGTTACTTACTTGTAGTTCATTCTACTTTTGACTTCTATAACTCAATAACCTGCTAATCTGATATCTGGCTGTGTAGCTGAAACATCACAGGGACAAGCATGTTGCTTTTGTCCTGAGGTCGAGCAAAGTAAATACTGGTTTGTAGGCTGTGTCAGTTTGGAGGACACACTCTGGATACCCAGGAAACAGTCAGGATGTCCAGTCCCGTGTCTCTGCTCTCTCTGTCTCTGTCATCTAACTCCTCTACGCTGCGTAAACATGAACCACTGCTGCAGACATGTTGGCCCATTCTTTGTGTGGTGCCCATTATATTCCAATCTAAGCCAATAGTTACCCTATCAAAGTATAACGTGTGTTCACCAGTTTTTTTCTAGCACAATGGAGTGCATCAGACTTTAAATAATGTCATAAAGATAGTAGTAGTGCCACTTAGACACTGGGTTTTAACGCTTCCTGCGTAGGAAATGGTGTAATATGTTATCGCAATATGGCGATTTCACAGAGAGGGAGGTCTCTCTCTTTCTCTCTCTCTCCCTCTCTCCTACAGTGCTACGAGACAGGAGGGTTTGGCTAGGCCTTGAGACATCAAGGCCCCCCTGGCTGTAGTGTGCGATGGTGTTGGTCACAGGACATTGGTCATTAGAATACAATAGCTGGGTCAGCTGTAAGGCTAATCTCGTCCAGGTGCTAGGCAGTTATCCAGTGTTGTTGCTGAGGACTCTTAGCTAGGTGAGTGAGTGCAGACTTGACTTCACATTGCCGTTAAACCTTGTGTGGCTTCTGAAACATATTTTAACGTGATTTTTTAAATTATTGTTTCTTATTAAAATATTCCCATTTTTTAATTGTATCACTGAAAACCTTTGGACAAATCAGACAACCTGAAAATGTTTTATGAATGATATGTTTATGGGTGCCAATTGTTTATTCTCCAATAACACCGCATTTCTCTTATTACCTCCCTCAGCAAGAAGAGGAGTCTCCAGATCACTCTCCTCCTGGGTCGCCCCCCAGTTTCCATGACGACGACCTGGAAGGTGGCGTGCAGGTCCGCCGACGCGCCCACACTTTCAGCCACCCTCCGGTGAAAAAGCGCATCTCCTTCGAGGGCCAGCCGGCCAATCAGAGCAAACCGCTCCACAGACAACACTCGGTCAACCCCGAGCTACTGCAGAGCAGGTAACCTATCCGTTACCTTATGTGATGACGTGTTCTGTCAATAGACCTTTTTAAGTTGATAGAATTTGATGGATATTATTCCAATGTTCAAGTTTCCATTGGAAACATTTATGGTTAATGCTAGCCTTGTCATAGTGAACTATTAACTTGCCATCAATAGGTTTGACACTAGCTGAGGAATACTAAATCTTTATCTTTATTTCGTCTTCTTCTAAATGTTTGACCAGCTATTTATAAGTCACTTGGTTCAGACATAACCTCTGGGAAACTTTCCCTTACACAGTCAATAGCATCAATGTTTCCCAGCGCTGTTTGACGCCTCGCGTGTCAGACTCCGAGCAGCGGTCATGTCTTTGTGTAACATGTTTGTGTGCTTTGTTTTGTTGGCGGCGTGTTTCGCTCACCCAGCCAGGCCGCCTCGAGGTCGCGCAGCGTCTCGGAGAGTGATTCCTCCTTCAACCTTCATTCATCCTTCTCCGCTCCCACTTTCCTGAAACATTTTTACCAGGGGTCCCTCAGCTCTGTGGCTGACGGTGGGAGCCTCAAGAGGTGAGAGGGGGGTGCTCATCCGATGCCCCCCCTGTCCCCCTTCTCCCCCCCCCCGTCCCTAACGTCAAAGTACCCTACATCCCCTAACAGGCACTAGGGAGTCTGCAGGAAGAGCAGCTTTTCTTTAGTATGGCGGCCGTACTCCTGTTTAACATGCAGCTTTCGTGTGTGTCTCTCTGCCCTTTGACCTCTACCTATTTGCAGCCTTTTCTCATAACAGTAAAGACCTCTCCAGCTGTCTCGCTACCGTGCTCGCACCCCCGCAGGCTCCGCCCTCATTTCTTGTTCCCAGAAGTAGGGAAGGCTGCCGTGGAGCTCTCAGCCTCTTTTGCTGGATTTGCATGTGCATGCGTTGTGTCTTTGCATGTCAGCTGGAGACGTGGAGCGCCTATGACCTCCACGGGCCACCCCTGGACAGCACACCTCCAATGACGAACGCGAGTTTCAAACACAAAGGGCTCCTTATTGAGGCACATCAGCCAGGCTTGACTTAATTTTCAAATGATGTATTAGTTCAGGTAGTAATTGTATCCTTGTCCTAGAACAAAGCTCCTGGCTTCTGTCTGATATGGATTTGCACTCGCATTGTCCTACATTATGAGAAAATGCCATTTTTGCGTGGGGGAAATGGGTTAATTAACTTTTCCATTGTGAATGAGAAGACCAGTGTAGATATCTAATTCCAGAGGGTAATATACCCTCCCCACACAGTCCGATTGTTGTTGTTTTTTTTCTTCTCCAATATTATTTGACCTTTAATTTTGCTAGGCAACTCAATTAAGAACACATTCTTATTGTTATTGTAAGCATAGCATAGACACATTCTCCTCGTGGGCATCTCGAAGGTTGGCCTGGGGTAACCAGACCACCACGCCCCGCTCCATTGGGAAGTGTTCACAGTCGTTTCCTCCAACTTGGCAACTTTGAAACCATTGGACAGGGCTGAACCAATCAGCGTTGCTTCCACTGTTTTGTTCGTCTCGTCTAGCTATACCACCATTACGAAACACGCTTGACTTCAACGTCACCTCAATAACCCGCCCCGATATGTCCGCCAGCAGGGTGGCTGTGCGAGCTCTAATGCGAATAGGGTTTCCAGACTATAATCTCAATGCAATGACTTGAGGTGGTCAGGTGGAGGCAGGCTGCTCAAAGGTGCCTGCATTTGTAACACACCATATTGATGCTTTAGTTTCATTACACTATGCTCCAGGGACTCAAGAGTAGGTTATCAGTTAACTGCTATCTGGAAGGTCTAGATGTACTGGGTGTTTTTGTTTGTGTCAACATGTTCGTGTTGCAATATCTGATTTATTTGTCTCACGGCATTGTCGTCTTTGACTTACTCAAGGGTTTATACAACTGGCCTATCTTTTTAGGCCGCATAGGCAAAAGGGGGTTACACGATGTCAAGTGGATGAGTTTATTCTGTGCTATTTACAAGGGAGGAAGCAGAGAGAGGGGAGTGATATCCCAGTGGTCTTAGCTTCTCGCGCTGAGGCCACTTCCTGTTGTAGACTGCCCACATTGTCAGGTTGGCTCTGTCTCAGGCGTTATGGTGCAGCACCTTGTCTTACACAATAGACATGGATTCCCATTGTATAAAAGTTAGTGGAAATTGTACAAATACAATTTGTACAAATATGTAATTGTGGCACTAAATAATGATATAATATTAAGAAACTTTATTTGTATAGCACTTTTCGTACAGAATTTCAGCTCAAAGTGCTTTACAGGGAGGGATTACATACACATTTGTGCTTTCTCTACCTAAACGTAATCAACATGTCGTTATTGAGCTTATTTATGTCACCTAATGTTATATGTCGAGGGAGGAAGGGAGGTTGTTGGGGGCTCACGTTGCTTTATTAATAACAGTGTTCTCTTCCAGGAAATTGGCAAACTCAACATGTGCTTTTCTTGTGTTTTATTGTTTCATGCACTAATTACAGGCACTTTATTAATACGAGTATGCCAACCTGTCAGTTGTCCATTCACGTAACATTTGTTGACAATTCTCCCATTGTTAACCTGTCTGTGTTGATAACATTTGTTGGACCTAAGCATGCCTCTAAGATTCTGTTTGCTCCCGTCAACTTGTATTGCAAATGTGCGTACGTATGCTGGACGACACCTGGGGTCTTCATTTGGTGTGTGTGTTTGTGTGTGTGACGGGCCTGTCTCCTCCCTCTCAGTAATGGCGAAGGCAGGAAGCGGACCCTGTCCAATTGCAGCAGTGACTCAGTGAGCGCAGGGGTTCTACCCCCAGCCCCCCGCAGGGTCTCCTGGAGGCAGAAGATCTTCCTCAGGGTCGCCGCGCCGATGAACAAGCCCTCTGCTTCCATGCAGCATCCAGGTCTGAGAACAGGACCCCACCCTCTCCTCCTGGTCACTTTAAGACAGAATATATGGCGCCCGGGGGGCGGGGCGGGTTACGGGGGTGCTGTTTGTTTCATGTGAAATGTGGGTTTCTAAAGCCCTTTGAGACTGTAATGTGATGAAGGGCTATATACATACAAGTAGGGATGTGCATTTTGGTCATTTTGACTGCTCGAGTACCCGACAGAGAAAATGAGCGAGTACTCGAGTATTTGTATGCGATGTCAGTTTCTTGAATTAACATATTTCATTAAAAAGGAAAAAGGTTACAGTGTAGTTCTATAAATAGGATGTCATATTATACATTGTTCCAAGCTGACCGAACATAACCGCAGCCGGGGCATTAATAGCAAAATGCGTAATAAATATAGTATAGTATGTTGGACAGAACGCCGAGTGAGCAAGAGGGAGTGAGAGAGAAAAAAGAGAGATGCTGGTAGTGAGCACGTGTATTATCTTAAAACAGACAATGTGTTTGGATGTACGCAAGAATCTTTCAGTTTATCCAAATAATTCATTGAATAGGCTTCAGGTTTCCAGGCTTCAGGAAATAGTAAGAACTGAATTTTCATAAAGTTACGGATCGGCTTTCTGTTTGTTTAGACTGCATGTCCTATGGCGATGTTAAGTGGTTTGGAACCGGACTAGCTACTAGACTATTGCAGTAAAATGTGACATTATGTTAAGTAGCCCATTTCATTAAGTTGAGATAATTGAATTGAATGAATTCACACATTTATTTGTGCGTTGTCGTCGTCGTCATCGATCATGAAACGTATATGATCGGGCAATGCTGTCACAGATGAGCACTCGAGTACACATCCCTACATACAATTGACTTGAAAATGACTTGAAAAACATTACATTTGTTAAGCTGTAATGTTTGGGGATGGCGATATTGATTGTCTAGATTGCATCTGACATTTAATTTCAGTAGAAAGATACACTTATTTTCTGTTCTGTACCAGATGGAGGGAGCACAGTACAGCCCTTCAAAGGGATCTATAGACCTATCCTTTGACTTTGCTATTGTCCGTCTGTGCCTGAAGCAAGTAGTATTCCTTACCTTCATTTGATCGCCTCATATCGTGTAGTGAAGGATGTGTTTTTACACTTGACTGAAAAACACATCTAGCAGATTGTTCAGTAGCTTTAATGTCCTTGGGAGGAAAAAAAAGTTTTTAAAATTTTTATTTTTTGTAATCTTTTATCATTCTTGTCTGGTGTGGCCTTATCATCAAAGTTAACCCTCAAGTCCTTTTTAAGAATTGTTTTGTCATACGTTCATGACCCCAAAAGTTTAATTAAAAGAAACCTTAAGTAAAGAAGAGTTTAATTAAGTATGGTGGGAGTTCATTAATTGAATCTTGGCCCTGTGGTTCTTCCCAAAGTGTTGCTTCATTATATTATCTCCCCTACAAGTTCTGTGTAATGAGTGATTCAACAGGAGGGTAATGTTTTTGTGTTTGTGTGTGTGTGTGTGTGTGTGTGTGTTGTTGCTCCAGACCACTGCGATGCCAGGGAGCTGTTGCCCCTTTCTCCCCACACTTTTGCCCCAGGCGAGGACCCCCTGGGCTGCCTGCTGACCGGCTCGGCTGCCTCTCTGTCTGGGGGGCGGGCCAAGAGAACCGGGGATGACTACCATGCCATGTGGAGGAACGCCATCCACCAACAGATTCTCCTGCTGCGCATGGAGAAAGAGAACCAGCGGCTGGAGGGTATGTATGTTGGAGTGAAATTCTATATTAAAACTACCTTATCTTTGTCGAATTATCTCTATTAAAAAAAACAGTAATTTTTTTTTTTTTAAATGATGTTGGATATTTTTAGGACAGGAAGTAATTTGTGTACCAAGCAAGGTTCTAATGGAAAACTGCACACACTGACCCTCATTTATCAATCTAACGTTGAAACCAGCACAGATCCGGGAGCAGAATTCATCTTACGATCGCGCTCACGTGTGATTTATGAAACCGTTCGTATCTCGCCAAACAAGCATAAGAATGATCGCACCTTATATATGCTGGATTTAGAGGCCTCGCCCCTAGAGTTTACAACACGGAGAGTTGTAATACGTTCAAGAAGAGACATTTCTCTGACCGTCTCAGAGAAGAGGAATGCGTAACAGCTGCGGACCACCTTTGTCCTGGCTGGTTAAAGCCTTAATAATATAGGCATACTAGTCTGCTATAGTAGGCCTATATAGCCGATTTATCATAGCCTAGAAAGTTGGGGAGTTCATTTATTTGACGTTTTGGATAAATCAGATTTTATGGTGTTCAGCCTTTAAAAAAGACCTATGCTCTTTGGGCATATATTCTGTCATCGGACGATTAAATAACAGCCTGTAAATCTGTGCTATACGGACAAAAGCATTTTTCTCTGTCATGTATGGCTCTATGCTACAGGTCCTACTGGTCCTCTGCCTTTACAAAATATAATATTTTGCCATAATCTATATATAGCATATATTTAACAACCCGATACAGGTTGATAGGCTATGAATATGTGGATGCATTGCATGCTTAAAGGCCTTCCTGGTCTGAAAACAACTCAAAGCTAATTCTCCTAATAAAAATGTGATGTTTGTTTATTTATTGCTTCATTTTAATGATGTTTCTTTTGCCTAAATCAGAGATAAGTGGTGCCTAGCCTTTTAAAAAATTAGAACCTGAAAAGAGAACCCCCTTTGGGGCTGCGCTGAGCAGGGTGTCTTGGCGATGTTGTCAACGTCGGATCGGATCATCAAATAATAACACCCCATTAACAGAACAGGACAAAAAGTATTTTCCGGCGTATAAGACGGAGCTACCCCCCCACCGTATGCGGCGACCGTATGAAAGCAGGACAAGTACGGTAGAAGAAAATCCACTCACCAGGATTCGTGGAAAGAAGTGACTTAACGCGGTCTCGATGACGAGAAAAGTTGGGGGTCGTCTTATACGCCGGAAAATACAGTATGTTGCTTTCTCCTCCCGCGGACTACACTGGACTTATGAAATATAATATTTTGCCGTCATATATTTAAATGAATGTTGGTCTATCTACTACTATTAAATGCCTGTCAGAAGCAGAATATGTTCTAAAACCAACTCGCAGATAATTCTCCACCACCTTTCCACTATGCTGCACCGCAAGTAAGATGACTCGAAAACTTGCGTACACGAGTTGAGACGTGAGATTTGATCGTCGCCACCGCTCACGTTCATATCGGTCCAGATTGATAAATGCCGACCTTTGCGTTTCAAAAAAGAGGGCCACTGTGTGCAGTTATTGAGAGCTTCTGTTTATTTTGGGTTCCGAATGTTGGAGTGCAACTTTCTTTAGATGGAGTGTGTGCCCATGAACGCACGCACGAGCAGGTACAGTGACCTATTAGGTAAAGGTACACTGAACTGAATCTATTATCGTTTTTGAAGAGCTGTGACAACTTCTCTTGTCCTTAAGCTACTTTTGGAATAGTGAAATATCGCCCTCTGTTGGTCTTATTGTCTCACAACAAAGTATATTTCCTGTTCCAATACCAACACAACTCTTTGCGTTTGTCTGTTCACCGTGAAACCGTTGCTGGTTTGTGGACCGTACACTGAATAACAATTTTGAATAGACGGTAAGCAGAAAACAACATAGTTCTTTGCGTCAAGACACGTTGTTTTTCGTTGCATGTTCATTGGTGTTTGTTAACAAATGGAATATGCCCGTTAAAATCAAACTCCTTTGTTTACACGTTCAACCCCGTTGGTTTGTTCTGCTTCTCCCCCATCTACATTTGACCTGCCTGGGCCTTCACGGTGGAAGCGTCGGTTCAGGGATCTCTGTTGCTATGCTGCTGTTGTGGTGTGCGTCGGCGGGTTACCATGGGAACCATGAGTGCTGGGCGAACTGGGTGTTCTCAAGACTGACCTTTTTTTTTTTTTTTTTATGAATTCAATTTAACAAAGGGACAAACACTGAGCACATTTTCCTTTCATGAGACCTCTCTCCTGTCTCCCTTCCTCTGGCGATGCTCTACTAATGTAGTATTTTCTCCTGTGTAAACACTACTGTACAAACAGACTGGGCCTCATGAGGCTCCAAAAATAGCTAACATGTCAGAGTGATGTTTTAGAAAATGTGTATATTGAAGTATCACTAACTGGAACATTTAAAGAGAGGCTGGACTAAAACGAAAGCTTGCCCATCTTGGTCTAATTGCTTGTTAACCAGCGAGTCGGGATGAACAGCACATCCGTAAGATGAAGCTGGACTACCAGGAAGTGGGTCAGTGTTCCCAAGACATACAGGCGGTATGGGAGCGGAAGTTGACCGCCCCTGGCAGAACCACAGTTCCACAGGATAGAGAGGAAATGTACAATGCACTCTGCCAAGGTACAAAAACAGACTGTGTGTGTGTGTGTGGGGGCGTGTGGTTTGTGTGTGCACTGATTTGTTCACAGCCTCCTGGCACGCAGTACATGCATGCAAGGGTGAACGGGCAATATGCATTTGTGTGTGTGTGCGTGCGGGGGTGTGTGTTACGAGTCTGTGTGCGTGCGTGCGTGTGTGCATGCGTGTGTGTTACGAGTCTGTGTGCGTGCGTGTGTGCATGCGTGTGTGTTACGAGTCTGTGTGCGTGCGTGCGTGTGTGCATGCGTGTGTGTTACGAGTCCATGCGTGTGTGTTACGAGTCCATGCGTGTGTGTGTGCGCGTGTCCGTGTGTGTGTTGGCTCAATACCTCCCCCCACCATCAGGGGTTCCCAAGAGCCGGCGTGGGGAGGTGTGGCTGCTGTTTTCCCACCAGCACCGCCTGCAACACAGGCTGGGCCCACGGCAGCAGCAGGCCCCCCCTGACACCCGCTACCAGGACCTGCTGAAGCAACTCACCGCCCAGCAGCACGCCATCCTGGTGGACCTGGGTGAGCATGCTGGCCTGCCCCATGAAGGGGGGGGAGGGGGGGAAGGGGGGCTCCATTCACTCATTGGAGATTTGTATTTGTTTTATTTATCAAGAATTTATCAATAATTTGCATTTATATCAGTGTATTGACTCATTTGTGTTTATTAATTTGATCAATTAATACATGTAACTCTTAATATTGTATTCATGTGTTTACATTTGTATTATGAATGTATTACTAATGAAAAAAATGTATGTATTATTGTATGTATAAATCTGTATATATTCATTATTAATGCATTCGTAATAATATTTACATGTTTACATTTTTATTATACATTTATTAATAATGAATATACAGACATATATATTTATATATTTTTTTTTATTTACATTTTCCTCTTTACTACAGTGTATTTCGATTTATACAGTTTTGATAAATAAAAGTTCAATCAAGCCATTTAACGCACGCATGCATCTGCCAGTACTGCCGACACTAACGGCATCCAGCCGATGCTAGCTGCCCCAGGATAATAGCGGCCTGCCTTTTGGCTCTCCCCACCTCAGGCCGCACGTTCCCCAGTCACCAGTACTTCTCGGCCCAGTTGGGAGCAGGCCAGCTCTCCCTGTACAACCTGCTGAAGGCCTACTCTCTGCTGGACACAGAGGTACTCGCAACACTTTACCTGCTTCTTTCCCATAATGCACCGGGGCAAAGCAGCAGTGAGTCGTGTGACGCAGAGGAACTATACTACTTCCCGTTTTAGGTGTTTTGATTGTTATTGAGAGAGAGAGAGAGAGAGAGAGAGAGAGAGAGAGAGAGAGGCAACAAATACAGTAACAACAAAATACCTTTTTTTATTTTTAAAGTACAGAAAGAAGAACATATATCAATGTAACAGCCAAGACAACATGACAAGACCACATACAGCATCATATAAAGTTAGATAAGAGATGCCTTTATTGGTCCTGTGTGTGGGGTGGGGGGGGGGGGGGGGTGGTCATGTGAAATTGACAGATGCGTCCAAGGAAGGGGTACAAGGTTCAATCAAAGGCCTGAGCTGTCCTTTATTTTCATTGTCAGGTTACAATGGGGCAGGTCAATGCACCATCTAATCTACTCCCAGAATGATTGTGTTGCATTGTGTGCTGCTCAGGTGGGATACTGCCAAGGGGTCAGCTTTGTGGCAGGGGTCCTGTTGCTCCATATGAGTGAGGACCAGGCCTTTGACATGCTCAAGTTCCTGATGTACGACCTTGGCTTCAGACGCCTGTACAGGCCAGACATGGTGTTTCTACAGGTGGGTCCGGTTGCTTGAGTAGCTACATGATAGTACATATAACTGTTCTTACCTTCCAGGGACTGATTAGCACACGTCTAGCTTCCATTTGTGTCATTAAAAACCTAACTTGAGAAGTTTGCACTTTAAAATGGGACATTTAGAGTCCAGCTCATTAACCAGGTGGGTTTAATAATTATGGTGGGGGAAGATTTAATTAACCATCTCTGCAGCCTACAACAAATAAAACAATTTAGTTTACATTAAACTAATGGATACAATGTACACAAGTGTATGAAAAACCAATCACAAAATTCATTGTATGATTTACATGGTTAAAAGGTGAATGAGTAACATGCTGACATTTTAAAAGTAAAGTCAATCTTAAGAATGATTGCTTCCTTCAAGCTGAACTCTCCCTCAGAAGCTCTGTCCCACACATTGGAAACGCATTGCGAAGGCTAGAATATTGTTGTGTGCGTGCAGAAGTACTGGATTATTTGTTCAGCCCGAACAGAGGACTATAAGATAGCGGACTGCGAGGAGATTCTTAAGTGAATTTGACAAAAAGTGTATTAGCTTACAACTTAACTTACTTTACCTTTTTAATGTTTTTACTATTAACGTCTTGGCAACACCCGTCCTGCATGCGTTATAGCAAATTATCAGCTGCTAAGCGCACAGGTGTCTCCACCCCCTAGTCAGACATAGGCGGCCCGCACGATTACCTACAGCTGTGTGTCTGCTGACCTCACTAAGGGAAAGCGGGCGTGGTAATGTTTAATCTTCATAAGAGAAGCGCTCAGCAAACTGCTGCCCTCCCGACTCACGCTGTACTAGTTTTAAGACCAACACAAAGTTCACACAGACTGGAAGGACTGGTTGTATCACTAACCTCAGCGCAAGAAGGTAATGGTTTTAGTTGTAGGGAGATTGCTAAGCTCATGCTGGTGTATTTTTAGTGCGGCCTATAACTTCTGCTTCTCTTTTCTAGCTGTGTGTTTTCTGCATTGTAACTGTCAGTTGCTTTTAATGTATTGCCATTGCATAATACTCTTGGCTTGGCCTCAGTGCTCGTCTGTGCAGGTATTAAACATAATAAATCAAAAAGGTGCTCGTTTGTAAAATGTCACGGCTCAAATAAACACTTCCCTTGTTGGCCTGGAAGTGCCAGGTATCTGTTGCTGCATGTTCTAACCTGTGTGTGTGTGTGTGTGTGTCATTCCAGATTCAGATGTACCAGCTGTCTCGGCTGTTGCACGACTACCACCGCAAGTTGTACAACCACTTGGAGGAGAACGAGATTTGCCCGAGCCTCTACGCCGCTCCCTGGTTCCTAACGCTTTTCGCCTCACAGTTCCCTCTTGGCTTCGTTTCCCGAATTTTCGGTGCGTGTTTTGTAACTTGTGTGTGTGTGTTGCGGTCCGTGAGTCTGAATCGCTTGCTTTGAAGTCATGAAAACGTTACGACGTTATTTACGTGTAGCTTGTACTTAACTGTGAACTTGTAGTTTACCCTTTTTGCCATTCTCCTCCAGACTTTATTTTTGTCCAAGGAAGTGAGGTGATCTTCAAGGTGGCCCTCTGTCTCCTAAGCAGCCATGAGGGGGAGATGATGGAGTGCGACAGCTTTGAGACTATTGTGGACTACATAAAGACTACAATTCCCAACCTCAACCAGACACAAATGGAGCAAACCATCACCAAGGTGCACGGAGGGGGAAGTTTATTGTAACAAACTGGAACTGGTATTAAAATATTAAAGCTGGCTATATGGTATAGAAAAGCAATGTTCTACTTGGAGCTATAATGTTTAATAATGTGTTTATAATTAAAATAAATAATATAATATAAGAAAACATTTAATTGGTAGCATCTGACGAGCACGACCTTGAAAGTCACGATACAGACTAATATAAAATCGTGCACCTAAATATTTTCCCTACATTACTTGCACATTGCTCATAAAATAAGACAAAGTGATTTATTAATGATTAGTGAAGCCCTGAATTATAACGACAACACGTCAAACAGTGTCCCACATGAACAGAACTACCATGTAGCGTTTAGTGTGTTAGCCGTGTGTGTGTGTGTGTGTGTGTGTGTGTGTGTGTGTGTCCCCACACGGTGACCTGCGGACTGGGCAGATGTTGGAGATGGACATCTCCAAGCAGCTCCATGAGTACGAGGTGGAATACCACGTGCTGCAGGACGAGGTGGCGGAGGCCGGGCCACTGGGGGGCGACACTGAGCGGCTGGACAAGCTGGAGAAGACAAACGTTCAGCTGAAGAAGCAGAATATGGACCTGCTGGAGAAACTGCAGGTGAGGGGAGCCGATCGTAGGGACCATGGTCCTGACCTTGTTATTGACCTTGTTGTTGACGTGAGGATTCATCAACAATGTTGGGCTAGTTACTAGAATATTACTTTTTCAGTAATATTCAGTAACTAGTAGTGTAACTAATTACATTTCAAAAACCTAGCAAACTTATAGTAGGCTAATTGAACCAACCTGTCCAGTCATCTGGTTTGAGAGGCTGCAATGTTTTCACTTTAACTGATTTTTGATTACTGAGGTTCGTTATTGTTCCAATATGTTACGCCGTGGTGTTGGAGGCGAGTGCAAACGAACGAAAAACACAACGGGGAAAGGAAAAACAGCCACGAGCCC